>JAKSZP010017467.1:0-86495 GCA_022478985.1 Massospora cicadina
GTGGGTCAAGGCTGAAGTTGTATAAGAGTGGGCTAAGGGGGTCCCCTTGTCGCAAGCCCCTTTTTTTTTTAGTACTAGATGGTCCCAACCCAATTGTCGCAAGCCCCTTTGAGGGGGACTAATTCCGTTAGGAAGCCAGGGCCACGTACTGCCATTGTTGCAGATTCCGTGAGCAGCATCACCCAGTTGATGAAGCGAGGGGTAAGCGGAATTGATGGAGGCAGGCCCTGAGGTATTCCCAGATTACTCTATCATAGGCCTTCTGTTGGTCCAAGAATACAAGTGCCCCGAGAGGCTGTGGACTGACATGCATTAGCCACAGAGTGTACGTTGTCCCAAATTGACCTTCTGGGTATAAAACTGAATTGTTCTGGGGAGATGGTGGCAGATGCCACAATCTTTAAACGGTTAGCCATGATTTTTATTAAAATTTTAGTGTTGGTGTTAATTAAAGATATGGGGCGCCATTTGGCTAAGTTAGCTTGTCCCCTTTCTTGAAGAGTGTGACAGTGAAGGCCTCTTGTCCTCCTGGTAGGAGGCGCGTTTCCAGAAGGCTCTGGTTAAGTGAGGCAAGCAGTAGTGGGGATATATAATTGAAGTACTTTTTATGGAATTCATATGGAATACCATCTGGGCCTGGGCATTTTCAGTTTGGCGCACCACGAATGGCTGTCCATAATTTGGTCAGAGTAATAAAATTCACTATTTCCGGGTATTGAGAAACAGTGTGGATGTGGGTTCAGTTGAGAAATTTTGCCACTTTGGCTGGCTGAATTGGATCAGATTGGTATAGCTTGGAGTAATACTTTTGTGTTTAGATTGCCACTTTGACTGGCATATCCGCAATGGAATCATCCAATCTTCGCACCTGTGTGCAAGCCACGCTCTGGCATGGTGTGAAAATTTTTTTAAAAATATGCGGTGCACTTGTCACCCTCTGTAATGCATTTGGCCCTGTACTGAACACAAACCCGATGTTTGTGTTTCCTTTTGAGCGCGTTGAGGTGGGTGGCTGCCTCCACCCACTTCTGGCCCCATGCAGGGCTGTATCTTGTGGCTGGGATGTTAGACTCCAGGTGTGCCAACTCTGCCAGAGTGCACAATATGATGGCCGATGTGGCTCATGAGTGTCAGGAGGAGAGGTGGCGAGAGTGGCGGATGGTATCCTCTTTGAAGGCTGCCCATGTGGAGATGGGGTCCGCGCAAAACGGTGTAACAAACTCTTTTGCAAAAGTTGCTGATTCCACCCAAGTGGAAAAACCTGGCGACGCAAGTTGAGAGGGCAGAGTTTTCACCAAAGTTGGGCCTTAGCCACTGTGACAGGTAGGTGGTAGGTTATCAAGACCAGCTGGTGGTTGGAAAATTTAATTTTTGTTGTTTTGAAGTGGGAAATATGGGGTTGGAATTTCGCCGGCATAAGGATAAGGTTTATGCGGGTCATGGAGCTTATTTTGCCGTTGTGGACGTGGGGGCGAGTCATGTTCTCAAGCAGTGGGGCTTGCCGCGGCCGCGCATCCATTAACCCAAGAGTGGCCTTTAGAACGCGAACTTCTACATGACCCTGGGGGGCATGGGAGGAGGAAGGCCAACAGTCCATTGGTGTGTTTAGCCAACAGTTCATATCACTAACTATGAAAGGGTCTGGGGGTAATGGGAGGGATCTGACCAACGAGAAAAATTCCTGACGTTCTTGTGCACAGGTTGGGGCATAGATGTTGATAATAGCATATGCCATGTCAGCCCACGAGAAAGTGACAACGAGGACTTGGCCATTTAGGAAGGATTCTGACAATAAAAATTTGAAAAAATTGTTTTTCTGAACTAGCGCCCCTTAGTGCTCTGACCAAAAGTATAGGGATGGGAGGAGCATGATTTTCCAAGCATCCTCAGAACCTCGTGGACAGTGGGACTCGTGGATGGCCAGTATATCCTCAGGTAAATTTTTTTGTAAAAAACTCAGTTTCCTAGCCTGGGATGATGAGGCCTTGAGTCCGGCGATATTCAACATCCCTAAAGTGAAGGTTTCCCCCATCACACCTTAGGTGCGCGGGGGTGGGCACCTGGGCCCACTATCCTCCTCTAGATCACCATGGGCCTTCATGGCAGCGCGGGTGTTTGCAGCAACACTATCAATAGTTTTGTTGATATTAGCAGAAAGGTTCGCGTTGGCTTTTGCCTTTGCTTTTTGTTTCCCCAACATTGAACAAATTTTTGCGGTGCAGATGAGTTTGGTGCACCATTGAGTGGGTCAAAAAATATTTTTCAGGTAGGTTGGAAACCAAGTCAGTTTTGACTGTAGCTTGGTTGCAAAGATTGGGTGAAATTGAGTCACCCATCGGATCCTCACATTGGGTGGCTTAATCGGCATGGGCTTCCCAATCTGATTGGTTGATGGATTCCCAAGTTGCTTCTGCTGCAAAGGTTTCGATGTCCTTCTGGCGTTGGGAGTGTGGGATAGCAGTGGTGACTTTGGCCGCTTCCTTGGCCGCAGCCCTGCAGGCCTGCTTGGCCTTCTTCCACTCTTGTGGGGAAATTGGTTTACCAGTAGGTAGCAGCCTTGTGCTCCCCACAGGAAAGCCTCTTTGGTGCTTGCGGTTGGTTTGTAGTGCGCCTCTCTGCTGGCCATGGCTGCCGAGGGGTGCTATTGGAATGTGATGCCCTCCTTGGTGGGGCATGCATGTGCCTTATGGCCAAACGCGTCACAGTGGGTGCAGATGGGGGGCGCGCTGTCCACGGTTACTAGAAAGGGTGGGTGGTATGCCCTTCAATATTGATATATGTAGAGTGCGGGATCTGGGTTAGGTCCCTCACAATCTCCTCAGTTGGGGTCAGAACTTTGATGGCTTTGCCAGTACACAGGTGCAGCATCAGCATAAAGTGTTGCATCTCGAAAGATTTAATTTGCCATAAACGGTGAGACCATCTTTCAGGTGTTGCAAAAAATGGCACGTTTTACCATAGTAGGCAAAAAGTCAAATGTGAGGAAAATTTGGTTGGATTTTGTCCATCTGGTGCATTTGGTTTTGATGACCCATTGCCCTTTGGGGAGGTCAATCACTATGCGCACCGCAGCAGCTTCATCTGCTGCCTCCTTGTTTTTATTACTGAGGTCCAGCCAACCATGTGACATGGAGTGAGTTGCGACGTACACCGCGGTCAGGAAAAAAGTGTGCACATCCCCACAAATTTTTTCCCATAGAGCTATTTGTTGGATGTCCAGAAACACACGGACTCCATATTCCACTGACAGGAGTGGTTGGGAGTTCAGCATGTTGATGTACTGGTTGCATCACGTTTGCCAAGCAAGAATTTCTGGGGAAATAGTCACCGCTGGTTTTTTAAATTTTTTTTATTCCGCCAGTTTCTCTGGGGCGTTTTTGAACGTTTGAGGCCGCGGGCCTACCACCTGCTCCTCTTACCTTACTTGCCCAACTGCTCCCTGACATGAGTGCAGACTAATCTCCTCTGTGAGATTATCAAACTAGATTCAGTCTTGAATTGAATAAGTTGCAAAAGTGATTGCAACGAGAGAGAAGAGTTTTGAATTCATTTATATATATATATATAAGAATAATAAGAATTACCACTGTAATAATCACCAACTTGTATATCTGCTTTTGTATGCACAGTATTAGTGCTATATTTAATAATTGAAAAGTATAAATAAGCAATTAGTCTCCTTATATGAAGACAAGAGATACCTCAAGAGTCCATTATTCAATAAAAAAGATTCTCATTACAAATTTATATGAGATTAGCTCCACTAACCTCAATCTGTATTTTTCAAGCTGGACTTTAGATATAAAGAATCTTAGGTCTTAATACACTAACTATATTTGCATTGACATAAAAGCTTCATTTGATATTTCATGGCTCTAGTCTATCAGGGTTATGTTCTCATCTTAGGAGTAGTCTGAGTATTTCAAATGATTGTACAAAATGACCTTATTTTTTCATCTATTCTTTTAGTCAGTTCTACTATAGGGTTTGTCAGGAGAGTATCTATAACTCTCCAGTTCCCTGCATGGTGGTGCACGGTGCACAGACCCAATGCAAGGGAACCTGTCATCAATGTTGCAAGAAGAATAGCCCCACAGAGGGTGTTTGTGCTACAGTGGCATAGGGCAAGGGTGGTTAACATGGTGAACATTGATAGAGATCATATAATTAGCAAAGCTTGAATGCATCCCAAATGGGATATCATATCCAATCTTTGAACAGGGATAGAGTGCACGGGTGACTTGGTATTTAGGGAAACTGAGTTGCCCAGTGATATACCTGATGCTGTTGTATATTAAAGCAAATAAAATGGCTAACGTGTCATGAGACCTCCCTTAAGAGGTTTATGCACAAGTTTGCCCAAGTCCAAATAAATTTTAGAAAAATTGTACATGAATGGGGTATTTATTATAGGGAAGATGACCAACAAGAAAAGTTGGTATTGAGCAAACATATTTAAGCCAACTCAGGGAAATCGTCGATCAGAGAAAGTGGTACTAAGCCCTGGTGCATTAATAAGCACACGCTTCCATATGACTGGGTAACGTACTTTGAATTGACCTTACTCAAGTGATCATTTGAAGTTGTGCCTGACCTGAGTTAGAAACTTTGTAAATTGAACAGGTTTCAAACCCCCATTCACCAATTGATCAAATTGAGCTGTCATCATTTAATAGGTTAGTCATCCATTTTAATGCAAGGGCCAAAACAAGGGGATGGGCGTTGTGCACCTCACTTGTACCAACATGAACATACCTAGCCTGTACCTAGCGTTGGTTCATGGTGTGCTTTAGGTCAGGAAGGTCCCGCCACTTGACCCTTTGGACCTCCTGCCACCCAGCCTTATCCTTACTGTTGGTGCCATCAATAAGGTCGTGTAAACATGACATTGCCCTCTCCTCTATTTTGGGCTCCACTTCCCTCCAGAATCATTTTCCAAGAAAAAGTTTTTTGTGAAAAGGGGCCAACTTCATGGTGGAAACGGCTTGCTTAGACTTTGATCCTGCAGCCTCATGGAAATTCTCATGGAATGCTACAATTAGATCTTGGGCATGGGCACAGTCACTCACTGGGACCCAAATGTTCTCCACTGCGTCAAATCCCTTCCAGGATACAAGATACTCAAGTCTTCTTCTTACCTGACGAGAGGCTATGATCTCCTCCACTTCCCACTCTGGTGCCCCATCCATGAGATTAGCCTTGAGAGTATCTGGTGGTAAACACTCAAACAATGTAATCTTACTTTCATGGATACTGATATGATCTAGAATGAGGGGGGAGACCCAACTGGTATGAGGCGTAGCCCACCTTTCTGATAATGCAATAAGGCCCAATCCTCTTTAGTCCTAGTTTTTTGCATGGTTGCTTGATTGGGATGTTTTTAGCATCCAGCATCATGAGATCTTCTTTCTTGTATGCTGGTCCAACTTGTCTCTTACCATCAGCGTTTCCTTGTAAGCCTGCATGGCTGCATCTAAATTTGTGCTCACCCTCTGGTGTACTTTCTTGATTTTCTTTGCAAAGTCCACCACAGCTTCCACCTTGGATCCACAACTGGGCTCTATGTTAAAGGTAGGATTGAAGCCATAGTTGGCAAAAAAGGGAGAACAACCAATTAATGCATGTTGAGCGTTGTTATAACTGAATTGGTCCATGGGGAGATTGGAAACCTAATCTGAATGATCTGTGGTGGTGTAACCCTGCAAGAACTGTTTGAGGCACTGGTTTACTCGTTCAGTCTGTCCTTCTGATTGGTAGTGATAGGCAGTTGAACGGCAGGGGTGAATCTGAAGAGTCTTTAACAACTCTTTCCAAAAGATGGAGAGTAAACTGGAGTCCACAATTGCTAATTATTTCTTTAGTGACACCGTGAAGAGTAAACACATGAGTTACAAAGAGCCTATCCATCTCAGCTGTGGTTATTGCGGTTCTGAAAGAGATAAATTGGGCGAACTTTGTAAACTAGACCACCACTACCATGATAGCATTTTAGCCATTAGATACAGGCAATTTTACAAGAAATCCACTCATAAGAAAGTACAAGGCTCTTAAACCTTCTGAACTGATACTAACAACCCTGCTAGTGGTTGTTAAATTGGTTTCATTTGATTGCAGATCAGGCACTCCTTACAATACTTGCCTACCTGAGTGGCTAACCTCGTCCAATTAAAAGTGCGGTGAATTAGCTCCAAAGTCTAAACTTCCCAGGGAGACCAACGGTGGTTCTGTCATAATGGTCCTTGATGATTTCCAGGTGAAGTGGTCCAGCGGGAACCCATAGGCGCCCCTGAAACCACACCATCTCATCCTTCATGTGATAACCTCTGGTAATATCCTCCTGATTCAACGCGCTCTTAGCAAGAACCATAGCATATTTGTCCGACAAAGGCTGGGAAAGGATGACCTTTCTGAACATACCATATTCCTCCACATTTTCAAGAGGAGTGAGCGCTAGCCTGTTGGCCACATGAGAGGGAAGTTAAGGCACAAGATCTTACCCAGTGGAATCATCAAGTTGGTATTATTCACTTATACCTCCTTAGGATCTGGAGCTAGTGCAAGGTTGCAGCTCAAAGCATCTGCCAAACTATTCTCCTTTCACTTAGTAAACATATAAGAAAACGCAAAATTGACTAAGATCTCATGCCAGCGGGTTTTCATGGGGTTAAGACATGATGTGCGCAGTAGTACAGTAAGGCACGGTGATCTGTACATACATAGAAGGGTTGGGATGAGCCATGCAAGTGATGATCCCAATAGGTCAGCGCCTCAACCACTGAAAATAACTCTTTATCATATACTGCGTAGAATAACTCTGGTAGAGACATCATCCTAGAAAAATATCCCACTGGATGCTCTATTCCATCTTCACCTAATTTAATAAAGCCACAACTATGGTGAAGTTAGAGGCATCAGAAGCAACAATAAACTCTTTACTAGGTCAACATGGCAAAGAACGGACGTTGACAGCAAAGTACACTTTACTGCATGGAAGGCATCCTGCAAAGTTGGGGACCACTGGAGCACTTTTGCCCCTCTCGCCTTATACAAAGGTTCTGCAACTTCAGAAATATTTGGTGTGAATTTCTTAAGGAACGTACATGTCCCCAAAAAACTCCTCAATTCCTTAACCAAAGTTGGAGTGGGTGTCAAATTATAAAGATCGCTTGCTTGATAGTTAGATTCCTAAATGCTTATTAAGGTGAAGTTCCTATAATTGATCCTCAATTTTGCCAGTGGCTTATGGTATTCAGACCGTTTGGAAACTCACTAGGTATATTAAAATAGCCCCAACTCTTCTGGTCAATTTCAGGCATAATATTTCCTTTGTAATTAAGAACTTCTTCTGAGGCAGGTTTAGCTACAAGCTGGGGATTTGGCGCTTCCATCTTATCAACACTTTATACAAAGAAAATGTTTAGATAAAAACCAGAAAATGGATAAAATAAATTATCTTTATTAAGAGGATATTTATTTATAAATAGTCATAAGGTCAGGCGCCAGTTTTTAGCCTCTAGGGTAACTCCTGGCCACATTTGAGTACAAAATTTCAACATATTATTTTACCACCTCAGTTCAGCCCTTAAACTGATACAACTGAGACCTATTGCTAGGTTTATTAGTGTTAAAATACTCTCAAAATTGGAATGATTTCAGGAAAAAAATTGCAATAAAAACATGTAAAATTATCCTAGGATCTTCTTGATTTGAGTTTTGTCATACTGCTGATGAAATACATCTGTGAAATTTCTGCATTGATTGAATTAGATGATGTACCCCTAATTGGGATGTCGGCAGGCCTCTCTCTTGATAGCACTAGTTACTCCCTTTCAGGTGGTCCATGTACAAGTGCTATTGTGCTGATTACATAGATTGACATACAAATTTCACCCTAAGGTGGGAAATGATTACGTTAAAATGTCTTTCAGTCCATAGGACTTTTAAATGTTATCTTTGGGTCAAAACCGAACAATTTCTTATGTGAAGTGTTAAATATTATTTTCGATATTCAGGACCAATTGCTGTTTTTTGGTGTAGTGATAATTGGCCATAATGCAAGAGTGGATTTGTCCTGAGCTTTTAATAAAATAGTTGATCAAATTGGCATTGGGGATAATTGGCCTGAGCCAAGTAATTACAGTAGGCTTGAGTTGAGAGTTAGAGTATCAGTTCAAGTATTGGGAAGATAATCGGCCTGATCTGTTGGTTGTCAAAGGGTTTATTTTGGGTCAGCCACCAGAATATGACATTTTTCCCCACTTGACTTGAACATAAGCCCTAAGATTCCTGATTAGCCTTTGTTGATCTGTTATCTTCAGCCCAAACACCCAACAATTCTGGATTTGGGTCTTCTATTTTGTAACTTTGGCTTGAACGCCTGACAAGTCTGGAGTTGGATCCTCTCCCCATCCTCAAGTGCAAACTAGAGTACTAATTAAAATAAAACTATTATATATATCTTTCTTTTTTTATTTATTTATTGGCCCACTTATTGAACCTTCTTAGGAATTTTGCATGGACTCAGTTGTATATATGGCTGGTCCTAATATTCTTGATTGTGTATAGGAATTTAGATGTTTTTAAATCACTTTGAATGGCCCTACCCAGATGCGATCTAACTTTTGCAATTGGCCCAATCCATGGGTGTTTCAAACAAGACTTCATCATTATCTTCGAATTCAGCCAATTTGTTACAATTTTCTAAGTCCTTTTATTGTTGGGCTTTTTTAATGGAAAAACTGTTGTCAAAGGCCTGAGCTTGTAGTTTGATTAGAGTATCTTCAAGCTTCTTGATATATTGAGGATAAGTGTTTTTGCCGGGTTCCTCTAGGGCCAAATATAGTAGCGTTTTTAGGGCTAGATGCCTTTCATATAATACTTAAAAATGGAGACATCCTGGTTGACAAATGGTAGGAGATATTATAAGCAAATACTTCTGAACTTAGATAAGTATTCCATTTGGATGGTTTGGCCAAAAAAAATTTCCTGATAATGTTCACCAACGTTCCATTTGCGCGCTCAACTGTACCATTAGTTTTTAGATGATAGGGAGAAGAAAGCACACCTTGTATTCTGATTAATTGTTTGATCTTGGCAAGTACATTGGTGTATAATTGGTTCCATTATTGGTCAGTTTAACCTGGGACATCCATGCATGTGGATGATGTTTTCAAGGACGAACTTGGCTGTAGTTGCTGCTCCAGCTTCCCAAATAGCCTTGTCCTCAACCCATTTGTTCATGTGGTCAATGGCTGCAATGATGTACTTGGCCTTCATATTGCTTGTTGGAAGTGGGCTGGCAATGTCAATAGATACAGTATTTTAAGCAAACTTGGGCCAAACAAGCTGGTAAGATGTGCTTTTTGGATCGGCTTTTTGCCTTGGCACTCCGCACAGCATTTTAGCGTTTCTTGGATGTCAAAATGCATTGACTCCCAATAGTAGAATTGCTTAAGATGCTCTTTCGTCTTTTTAAATATTCCATGCCTTATGGCCTTATGCGTCGCCATTATTAGGTCTGTTTGGTCTGAGGGTCTTAGAAAAATATACTTCTTGCCCTCAACATGCTTGTAAAGTATATCATTTTTTGTGGTTATATTTTTCGTAGATCTGATAATATTTTTGGACAAGTTCTGGATCATCTTGGTACTCTCTGCTGATCTTTTTATAAACAACTCATTGGTGGCCCAACTAAGTGTTGCAATGGTGGGTAGTCAGGTTAGGCAATTGGCGTTTTGATGTTTTGCCCCAGCTCAATGCTCAATGGTGTAGTCATAAGCTTGAAGATTTGATGCCCAGCGGGATAATTGGCCCTCAGGTTCTCTTAAGTTGATCAGCCATCTTAGGGAAGAATGATCAGTAACAACTTTTAAATGAGTGCCATGAAGGTAGATTCAAAATTGCTTGCAAGCACATATGATGGCTAAGCATTCTTGTTCCGTCACCATATAGTTCCTTTCATGGACATTTAAGTTCTGAATAGCAAAGGCGACTGGATGTTCTTACCAGTCTTCTCCAACTTGGGATAACATGGCCCCCACTGCTGTTAGGGGCGCATCAGTTTGGACAATAAATTCATAACCAAAGTCTGGGTATCAAAGAACAGGCGCATCTAATAGGGCCGATAAGAGTTGGTCAAATGCATACTGGCAAGCTGGAGTCCATTTGAATGAGACCTTATCTTTAAGTAGATAAAAAAATGGCTCCCCAAGTTGTGTGAAGTTGGCAATAAATTGGTGATAGTACCCAATCATGCCTAGGAATACTTAAATATCGCGCTTGGATTTAGGCCATTTCATTTTGGAGATGGCATCCAACTTAGAGGGTTGAGGCCGAAGACCCACTTTTTCAATCACAAATCCAAGGTAATCTTGTTGGTCTTTGAAAAACTGACATTTTCTGGTCTTAATTTTTAAGTTTGCAGCAGCTAGCCTTCTGAAAACCTCCTCTAAGCGTTCCAGGTGGTCGTCAAAAGTGCGGCTGAAAACGTTTATATCATTAAGATACACTAGTACACATGACAACTTCTAATCTCCCAGAACTGTGTCCATTGCCCGTTGGAATGTAGCCAGGGCATTGTAGATCTCTTGAGGCATTCTTGTTGGCTGGAATAGGCCCTCTTAGGTTATAATTGCACATTTTTCACGCTCCTCTTCAAGAATATCTATTTGCCTTTATCCGCTGATAAGGTCCATTGCCAAGAAGAACTTTGTGCCCCTAGCCTATCCAAGGCATTGTCGATTCATAGCAGAGGGTACAAGTCCTTCTTTGTGATTTAGTTTAACTTCTGATAATCAATGACTACTCGGTTGCTTCCATCCTTTTTCTTCACTATTAGAATTGGTGCTGCCCATGGACTTTTTGAAGGTACTAACATGCCACATTCGATGGATTCCTCAATCTCCTTAGATACAGCTTCTTCTGATGATTTCAAGCATCTAATTGGGTATAATTGAATTGATTTATGATCTCTAATATCAATTTTGTGGGTGGCACCCTTAGCACATCCCAAGTTGAAATCATCTTGTGAAAATATTTTCTGATACTTAGAGAATAACTTTAGAGCTTGGCTCTTCTCAGAGTTGGTCAGGTTGCTTAAATCAGCCTTAGGGACGACATTGTTTATGCTGAGTAGGTCCTTATCAGGGAGTCCTAATTTGACAAAAGTTCCAAACTCATGGAATGAGTGAATTTCTGAGGTAGGGAACAGATGCAGAAATGCGATTTTTTGATGTCGCTTGATAAAGCTGAGCCAAGTTTGCTGGTTTGCACATAAGATGTGTATTTCTCCATGGCCAGGAATGATAATACCAGGGGCAATGTTTGGTTCGAATCAAGATTTAGACCATAGTTGATATACTTCAATATAAAGTCCTTCTGGGATATTAATTGTTAGTACTGTCAGATGATTACTTGATCTCTGGATGGTATATGAATGTGCTGATTTAATCAAATTGGAATTCCCTTTGACTCATTGATCTGAGTGGGTAGTGTTTTTATCTTTGAACACGCTATGACATACTCAAACAGAACTACTCCATCTTTGTAGGCCAGATTTATGAATAGGCTGGGTTTCTTTTTCTCAATGGCCCTATCCCAGTTATAGTAACGTGGAATACCCTGGCCAAGAATGGTGAGATTATCGTCCTAATGATTGGTAACAACTCCAATTTTTCTTAGGAAATCAGTCCCAATTAGGATATCATAGTTTGTATTCAGCAAAGCTATAGCAGGTGCTGTTACTAAATAGATCTGAATCTGAGAGGTAGGGTACTGTATGCTCCCAACGATTTAGTTGTATACACTCCAGCTGTTCCATATTCCTGACAGTGGGCAACATTTGGCGCAATTTTCAGTTTTTTAACCACCTTTGTGCTGACTATATTGATAGGAGAACCACTATTAACAATGGCCTGAACTCGCACCTTGTTTACTGCTATGTCCACATAAGTACATTCAGAGTAGTTTTCAGAGGTATTTATTGTATGAATGCTGTTACTGCTGCCTGTTTCAGGTGTGATTTCAGAATTGAGCAAATATCTGGGAAGTTATCTGCTAAGGTCTTCAGGGAATGTCTACTTAATGTTGTTGAGCTTAGATAGGTCAATGAACATTTGGGTTTGAGGTCTAAACCCTGATCAATAATCTTTTTGCGTAAGGTTTTGATACCTCTTCTTGGGCTTCTTTGGTAATTTTCTAGGGTTTAGTTGCTTTTGCTGTAACCCGAGTAGTGACCATCATGAGATCATTAGCCATGATGTGGTGGGGGTTATCTTTGGCAACATCTTCATCCCTAAAGAGCTCGCCAGGGTCAGGTGGAATGGTTTAAACATTGGTGGACTTAAAGAATTTTGCCTTTACTCCACATGCTCTTTTCCTTCCTCACTGTCACTGTTGATTTCTAGAACAACGTTGAATCCAGGCTTTTTGTTGGACCGTCTGTAGCATTGCCTAGCAAAATGCCCCTTTTGACCATAGTTGTGGCATGTAATCTTCCCTGTTTGCTGCTTTTGCTCGAATTTTTGGTTTGTAGTTTGGAACTTTTTCCCCTGGTTGGACATAGTGTTGCTTTTTGGGCCCAAAAATCGGGATTTTGCTGATCTTTGAGCCGATTAGGGATATTGAAATTATGGGAACATCTTCTCAAGTAATTGGTAATCTCTTGCATCTCCAAGCTTCTGTTGAATGCAGGTATCATGACATTATTAAGTTCATGGAAGGGCATAATAGCATGCTCCATTGCAATCTTAGCATCTAACTTACCTATTGCATTGCACCCATGCAGAACTTGTGCCTCATAGAAAAATCTATTAAGTCCTTAATAGTCTCATCCTGCTTGAATTCAATATTAAGAAGCTCTCTTTTTCAGGTTTCCAATTTTTCAGGCCCTCCAAACTGTTTTGTCACTGCAATTTTGGCAACCATATAGGACCAATCGTCGCCCAAATAGGTCATAACGAGGTCACAGCTATGGTCATCAAGTGAGTTAATCAGTGCTGATCCTTTTGAATGGTCTGATGCTCCCCTCGTTGTTTTTAAATAGCTTAAGGAAAGAGTGAACGTTCCCATCCTTATTGAACTTTGGTAAATTCAATGGTTTGATTTCATCTCGCCCTGTCTCAGGCATAGGGGTTGTACTTCTTCTTGGACGTCTTAGTGTATCATTGTTCATAATTGGCCCTCTTTCCCGTTGGGGAGTATCTGGAGTCAGAATTAATGCCAAAACTCTAGGCATAGAACGGATTTTCAAATATTGGTTTCTGCATTGGTGTCAATTTTTGATGATTCAATTTCATGATATTTCTCCAAACTACTGGATTCTGTTGCTTGGATTTGGCTCTTAGTTGTTTTTCAAACTTTTTTTTGCTGAAAAAGCAGAGCTTTTTCCTATTTCTCTTTTGTCAAAGCTGGGTGAGCAATGGCAGCCTTGCTTTTTGAGGGATTTGAATTCCTTTTTAAGGTTGTCATACAGATCTTCAAATAAAGCTTGGTTGCTTTTTATGTCTTTGGCCATACTGTCTACTCAGGAATTTGCAGTTGACAATTTTATTCTGAGTTCCCAATTATTTTGAGTAATTTCAGTGTTTCTGGCCTGCAATCTCGACACCACAGTACAAAGTTTTGAAATTTCCTTTTTGATCTGGGTATCCTCTTCATCCCTATTTGGGACGGCCGGTTTTGCTGCAAGGTCTTCGATGTTTTTGTTTATAGTATCCAATTCAGCCCAAACATAATTTTTTGAAATCATCGTGCTTTACATTTAAATCCAGGTGATTTCTTTAGCCCAAAGTGGCATGTATGGTGAGTCATTCTGACTGAGATAGTAGAAAATCAGAATGAGTTTCCAGTTTTTGACAGTGGGTATTCATGTTTTGTACCCATTCATGCGTTATCCCATGGTGAGCAAGAACTTCTGCGGCTATCTTTGAGATCCTTCATATAGAAGCTCCTCAAGGGTATTTAATCTCTCATGAGCTTCATTGGCAAGTCCCATATTATCCATAATTGATTTTCAGACTTCAGAAAAACTGGAATTTAGTTTTTCTAGTAGAGCATTTTGGGAAGATTGTTCCTCCCCTTGCACATGGTAAATTT
The DNA here is from genome assembly GCA_022478985.1 of Massospora cicadina. Lineage (NCBI taxonomy): Eukaryota > Fungi > Entomophthoromycota > Entomophthoromycetes > Entomophthorales > Entomophthoraceae > Massospora > Massospora cicadina. The sequence continues at coordinate 14,095 of JAKSZP010017467.1, forward strand.
CCATGATCTTCAGATTTTGTCTAGCAATGATTTGCTGAGTATGCTTAATTGAGGGTTGAACAAAGTTAACTAGGAATTCATTAGTTGCTTGACTGTCTGTGAGACGTTTGGCAAGAGATGCCATGGTTGCATTGCAGTACTTCATGTATATCTCCATCTTGAGCTTCTGATCCTTAGGGTAGTAGAACAGGCAAAAAGAGGTATCAATTTGTGAAGTACCAATCCCAAAACCCTGATATAACGTTTCCAGCATAGCTTTTACTCTTGCAGATGTAGGGCTAATCGGGCTTGTTGTATCTGCATGAGCTCCCCCACTGTGATAAGATCCAGGGAGTAGGGGGTGTCCAATTCAGAGCCTTGGTGGCTGGTATTAAAAATAATATGATATTTCCTTGTCACAAGTTTCCATCTCATTGTCACTTTCCTATCTGGCTGAATCTGCCAGGAACTGGTTATGTGAATTTATTTTGGAGAGTGTCACTGATTTTGAGTAAGCACCAGTTGTCAAATTCTGAGAATCACTCGTTTTATAATTAGATTCCTGCACGCTTTATCAGGATGAAGTTCCCTTAATTGATCCTTTGACTTTGCCAGTGGCTTATAGATTTGAACCATTTGGAAACTCACTAGGCATATTAAAATAGCCCCAACTCTTTTGGTTGATTTTGGGTGTAAATTTCCCTTTGTAATTGGGAAATTTTTCTGATGCAGGTTTAATTGCAAGCTGGGGATTTGGCGCTTTCAGCTTGTCAACACTTTCTCCAAAGAAAAGATTTAGATAAGAAAACCAGGAAAGGGATAAAATAAAATATCTTTATTAAGAGGATATTTATTTGATAATTATTCATTAGGCCAAGTGCCAGTTATATACCTCTAGATCATCTCCTGGCTACATTTGAGCACAAAATTTCAACATATTATTTTACTATCTCAGTTCGGCCCTTGAACTGATAAGACCGAGACCTATTGCTAAGTTTATTAGTGGCAAAATACTCTCAAAATTGGGAGGATTCCAGGGACAAAAATTGCAATAAAAACATGTAAAATTATCTAGGATCTTCCTAATTTGAGTTTCACCATACTGCTGATGAAATACATCTTCTGTTAAATTTCTGCGTCAATTGAACTAGATGATGTACCCCTAATTGGTATGTCATCAGGCCTCTCTCTCAACATCACTAGGTACTCCCTTTCAGGTGGATCATGTAGTCCAGGGGAACGTCCCCTTTGCGTGGATTGGGCGATTTTCCCATTCCTAAATAAGAGGGGTCTGAAGAGGGCAGCTGTACCCCTCATCACCCAGGGCAACTTCACCCATGTGGTAGACAAGCGCTGGGTAACAGCGCTCCATCTGAAAATTTCTTCCCTGGTCCCTGCACTTGCTTCTGCAGAGCAAGTTCACCAAATTGAGGAAATCTGCACTGAATTCATCAGTAACTGTCTTCCTCACAAGTGGGAGGGATTTTACAAAACTGTTGGTGTTGAATCCTCAGAATCAAAGCCAAAATGTCTGAATTCAATGGGAATAAAGTCTGACAGGCAGAAAACCAATATTCAAAAAAGACAATCAGTAAATATCATCCAGAATTGCAGATGACATTGAGCCATCGAGTAGTATGATTGCTGATGCCAAAATCCCATAAAATCATTGGGGACAATCCCCAATGAGCAGAAACCCCTAGTTCAAGAATTGGGATTTGTGCCCAACGCAACTCATTTGGCTGAATGAACGCCCCAGTGACTGGGCACGGGCAGGTTGGCCATCCCAAACCCATTTCCAACCAATTGGGACCACCCCTATGAAGGTGGCCCTGGGGGATTCCTGTTGCCCATCAGGCCAGATGCCATCCCGCCAACTGACATAAATGCAGTCAAGCCTCAGTCCAGGCGTTTGCGGACAAATCAATAGTGACTTGGCCTGCCACAGAATCCTTTGATGTTGGTTCTAATTAGAATTATCATCCCCCTCCCCCAAAAATTCGCTAAGTTAGGTCAAGTTTTAGGGACCCAATTCCTGCTTTGACCCACTACTAATTGAACACTATTTAACCAGTTGCATCGCACTGAGTAAATAGTTGTATTTTTCTTTATCTACTTTCAATAAAGATCCCTATACCCATTTCCAGTTTCTATTATGTACAAATCTAAACCTTCCTTTCCTCCTATAATTCCACAACCCATGGGGTCCATGGTTGTGTTCACCTGGTTCTTTACTTGACCCCTATACACAACAATGGCACATGGCCTTTTAGTGATGAAACTCCTCACTAGTTTCATAACCATCATACCAGTAGCAGTGCCACTGGCATTTGGGCTTGGCATTTGGGTGCTTCAGCACTTGAACTGGCAGGCATGACTAAAAATAACTTTCTGTTTGCCTGACATAATCAACCAAATAACATTCTTAACTATTTCACCTTTCTCATTGATATGGTCTAGCAATGGTCCTTCTTTCTCAGCTGAATAAAGTTGTGAAGAAATTTTATTATGGCCACAATAGTCTAGTACCTCTCAAATTGTCCAAGTCCACCCTAGAAAAGGGAAACTCCATGATAGGAGCTGCTGAGGCGTCCTTGGTGTCATATCTCAGCTCCAAATTATTGTCTGAATCACATTCCATCGTTGCTGCAGCAATTGTGCCCATGTCAATATATTCTGACATTCCGACTTATGAAGTGTCTACTCCTGTTGTGAACCTAGTGGTTTCTTTAATCCTAGTACTATCGCTTCTGTATCTACAGACCCAACTATAGCCACCACTAAAGAGAATTTATCATTATTTTATTGCCCCTGAAAATAAGTATTGGAGATCACCACGTGTCCTTTGAGTTCTTAGTGGACACTGGAGCAGCTGGTAAGTTTATGAGTTTAGAGCTAGCCCAACAATTGTGGCTTGACCTGAACTTAGGTCCTTTGGTGATGGTTGCGTCATCAGCCTCCCAGACCTCATATCTAGTCTGATGGCTGGTACTTTCTCAGTACATCAGTTTGGCTTTTGTGATTGGTTCTCAGCAATGCCAAATTTGGTGTTTCCAGTAATCTTGGGGGTTGGTTGGTGGTTCGGGCAACATGTTAGAATCCACCTGGAGTTAGATATTTTGTCAGTTGTTAATAATAAAATGGAGGAGGAATTTCCTTTAGTTGATACCCTTAAGAAAACTTAAGGCCACGGCTCCATCACTTCCCTCATTTCCCCTGTGGTCCTCCCGTCAGATTTTCCCAAGGAATTAATGCGCTAGTGAATTATCTTCAATTCTGAGAAGGCGGACCATCTCCCCCTCACACTAAATTTGATTTAGGATTCCGAACAATGGTGTAGTTGGTGAATATTAACTGTCCCTTTTATCCACACACAGCGGAGGAGGAGGTTGCTCTTAACACTTGGTTAGATGATATGCTTAAGAAAGGGTGGTTATTTAAAAACACATAACCAATTGCTTCTCCCATAGTTTTTGCCAAAAAGGCCAATGGTTCCCTCCGTCCCTGCATGGATTATGGTTACCTGAATAAAATTACAGTGCACGATACCTACTTTTTACTCCTGGAGCAACCTATTAGTCAAGTGATTGCCAAGTCTCAAGTGTTATCCAAGCTTGATCTTGTTAATGCCTTTAACTAAATATGGGTGATGGAAGGTCAAGAATGGCTTACTGCAATCCAAACAAAATGAGGTATTTTTCAATTCTGTGTAGTGCCCTTCAGGTTGAAGAGTGCGTCAGCCACATTTCAAAGAATGATTGATAATGTGCTGGGTGACCTCTGATTTACTTGTGCGGTTTTTATATTGATGACATTTTGGTTCACTCTCCAACTCCTGATCAACATGCAAAAGACTTGGAAGCAGTAGTGGCTGCTTTGCACAAGATGGGCCTGTTCTTCAAGCCTTTAAAATGCAAGTTTTATAAGGAGGAAGTTACCTTTCAGGGAACCTTGTCCCAAAAGATGGTTATGCAATTCCCTCAACTAGTTGGATGCCATCTGCAATTGGCCGACCCCAACAACCCAAAAACAATTACAAAGTTTCTTGTGCACCATCATTTTCCTGAAGAAATTTTCCCCATCTTTTTTCCAGTTAGCCGCCCCGCTTCACCCCCTCATGGGTAAGAATGTTCCCTTACATTGGACACCTGAGTGCCAGCAGGCGTTTGAGCCAATTAAAGGTGTCCTATCACCCCCCATCCTAAAACATGATGACCTCTCCAAACCATATATCATTGCATGCAATGCTTCATCTGTGGTAGTGGGGGCTGTTCTGCTCCAGGATCATGATGGTTTAGAACATCCAGTCGCCTACTTTTCCCAAAAATTCTCCTCTACTGAGCAATCCTGGGCCATCTATAATAAGGAGTTGGCAGCCGTAGCATGGGCTTTGACTCATTGGTGGTATCTGTTACAAGGCGCTCAGCATGAGTTAATGGTGTGTATGGATCACTAAGCTCTTCTGTATTTTTGCAAACCATAGAAATTAGCACATAGGCAAGCTCATACCTATCAGGATTTGTGCAGTTTCAATTTTAAATATGAATTTGTGAAAGATGCATTAAACGTGCTCCCCAATTTTCAAATCCGCAACCTGGCTCACTGCCCCTCAGACTCAAATGAAGTGGAACTGGTTACCATGATTTCCTCCACTTAAATTTTATCTATTGTCCTGCCCGTGGTCTCATCAGTCAACTTAGCTTCTGATGCTCCTCTTATTTTATGGGTTTTAGCAGCTCAAATGACCTGTCACAAAGGAGTTGAGTTATTTAATCAATTGTCCCTCCAAACTCACAAACATTCCCTATATTCCTTGGTGGAGGGTTTCATTTATTTTTGGTCACAATTTTGGGTCCCACCTCTCTTTAGAGCTGAGGTGTTTTGAGTTCATCACAATCCTCCCACAATCAGCCATCTGGGCAATAAGAAATGTATTGATTTGATTAAGCGGACTTATAATTGGGCGGGTTTATCATAAGAAGTACCAGCCTGGATCGCTGATTGTGTTACCTGTGCACAGGCCAAGCTGGATCAATCAGGAAGAAATGATCTCCTTAATCCTTTACAACAGGAAGAGGGTTCATGGACATTGGTGTCCATAGATTTTATCATCAAACTTCCCTGTTCTAATGGGTTTACAGTGGTGATGGTGGTGGTCAATCATTTTACCAAATTTTCCCTATTTATTCCATGTTCTTCCATGATCACATCAGAAGAAACTTCTCGTCTCTTCATGCGCCATGTGTTTTCTATGTTTGTTCTCCCTCAGGAGATCATCAGTGACCACAGTTCTCAGCTTACAGTGCAGTTCTGGAATGAGCTCTTATTTTTTTTAAAAAGTTACCCCTGCTGTTACACAGCATATCATCCCCAGTATGATGGAAAAATCAAGAGAGTTAACCAAACCTTGGAACAGTACTTGCGCTGCTAAGCTGCGGCCGCATAGGATACCTGTGCCAATGACCTCCCCCTCGCTCAATTTGCCTACAACAACGGAACACACGCTTCTACAGGGTTTTCTCCCTATAAAGCGACGTTGTGGTATAATTTCTCGTTTTCAGTCAGTCCCTGCCTGCATCCCAAGGTCCCAGCTTTCTCAGATCATGCTGAGAACGTTTGGGCTACTCAGTCCTTAGTGCGGGAGCATCTCACTAAAGCTATTTTTGATTACAAGCGGTTTGTGGATCAAAAACAGCTTCCTGGCCATGACATAGTGATGGGGTCATATGTCATGCTTGATACGCGCCATTTGCAGATGCAGGCACCTTACTGGAAGTTTGCAAACAGACCTTTGGGTCCCCACTTGGTGGAGGAAGACTTGGGCAATGGTGCTTTCCGGTTAAAGTTGCCAGCTCATTGAAAATAGCAATACGTCTTCCATGTATCTTAGTTGTTCCCATTTAAGGGGACTGTCCCCGCGAACCCTGAGCCAATAGTAATCAAGGATGTGGAGGAGGCCAAGGTGGAAAGCATTTTAGCATCCTACAAATCTTGGAGGTCAGTTCAGCATCTCATCGCCTGGAAGGTCTATCTGGCCTATAAGAACAGTTGGGTCAAGGCCTGCAATTGCGCAAACTGCATGGAACTGGTCGCGGCGTTTCATGAGTCCCATCCCAATGCTCTACATCCCACCCAAAAATTGCAACTTTGATGGCGATCAAGTTGCCCAAGGCGCACAAAAATGTAGCCCTTAAGCAGTTTCCCGGCGGAGATTCCCTCCTATGGCAAAAGGAAAGGTAATGTAAGTCCAGGGGAACGTTTCCTTTGCGTGGATTGGGCGATTTTCCCATTGCCAAATAAGAGGGGTCTGAAGAGGGCGGCTGTACCCCTCATCACCCAGGGCAACCTCGCTCATGTGGTAGACGAGCACAAGGTAATTGCGCTCTCTCTGAAGATTTCTTCCCTGGTCCCTACACTTGCCTTTGCTGAACTAGTTCACCAAATTGTGAAAATCTGCATTAAAATCATTGGTAACTATCTTCCTCATGAGCGAGAGGGACTTTACAAAACTGATGGTTTCAAATTTTCAGAATTGAAGCCAAAATTTCTGAATCAATGGAAATAAAGTCTGACAGGCAGAAAACTAATATTAAAAAAAGACAATCAGTAAATTATCAGATGGAATTGCAGACAACATCAAGAAATTGAGTAGTACAATCACCGATGCCAAAAGCCCCTCAAAATTGTCAATAACAATCCCTTATGAGCAGAAACCCCTAGTTCAAGTTTTGGGACGCGCCTGACAAAACTCACTTGTCCAAATGAATGCCTAGTGACTGGGCACGGGCAGGTTGGCCATCCCAAACCCATTTCCAACCAATTGGGACCACCCCTATGAAGGTGGCCCTGGGGGATTCCTGTTGCCCATCAGGCCAGATGCCATCCCGCCAACTGACATAAATGCAGTTGAGCCTCAGTCCAGGCATTTGCAGATGAACCAATAGCGACTCAGCCTGCCACAAAATCCTTTGATGTTGGTTCTAACTAGAACTATCCTCCCCATCCCCCAAAAATTTGCTGGGTTAGGTCAAATTTTAGGGACCCAATCCTTGCTTTGACCCACTACCAATTGAACACTATTTAATCAGTTGCATTGCACTGAGAGTATAGTTGGTCAATTTTCTTTATCTACTTTCAATAAAGATCCCTATACCCATTTTCAGTTTCTATTATGTTCAAATCTAAACCTCCCTTCCCGCCTATAATTCCACAACCCATGGGGTCCATGGCTGTGTTCACCTAGTTCTTTGCTTGGCCCCTATACACAATAATGGTTCATGGCTTTAAGTGATGAAACTCCTCACTAGTTTCATAACCGTCACACCAGCAGCAGTGCCACTGGCATTTGGGCTTGGCATTTGGGTGCTTTAGCACTTGAACTAGCAGGCTAGTCTAAAAATAACTTGCTGTTTGCCTGACAGTCCATGTGAAAGTGCTATAATGCCTATTATGCAGATTGACATACAAATATTGCCTTAGGGTGGGAAATTGATTACGTTAAACGTTTTTCAGTTCATTGGACTTTTAGACGTTATCTTTGGGTCAATCCTGAACAATTTCTTATGTGAAGTATTGATATTGTTTCTAATAACTAGTTCAATCGCCAAGTTTTTAAGTACTGATAATTGTCTATAATGCGCAAGTGGAATTGGCCCAAGCTTTTGATAAAGTAGTTGATCAAATTGACATTGGGCATAATTGGCCTGAGCCAAGTAATTACGTTATGCTAGAGTTGAGAGTTAGAGTATTGGTTTGAGTATTGGGAGGATAATTTTCCAGATCTGTTGGTTCTTAAAGGGTTTATTTTTGGGTCAACCACCAGAATCTGACAGTGAGCCACTCACAAATTGCCTTTTTCTTGTCTGTATTTATCATGTTCTTGGTCAAACATGACATTATCCAGGAAAGTGACCTGGAACTTAAAGAAACTGCACTTACTTATTTAAAATGTGAGGTCAGCTGCCTGCAAACGATACACCACCTGCCAAAGATGTACTGCATGGGACTCATTGTCAGGGGAAAATACCAAAATATCATCCATGTAAGCTACCATGCATACCCCCAACAGGTGCCCTCAAAGCTACATCAATATAGCGTTGAAAGATAGCAGAGGCATTTTTAAGCCCAAAGGGCATAACTTGAAATAGGAAAACCCCTTTTCTGGTATGGAATGCGGTCAGCCAAATTCTGGCCCTTCTTGATATGGATCTGATTGAAAGCATTTAAACAATCCAACTTGGAGAAGACTCTTGCCTTCCCCACATAGCTTGCAATCTGTGAGTCCAATGGGATAGGATGTAAGTCTGGTACTGTGATGTTGTTGAGATCCTTATAATCTATGAATGGGCATAAGGTACCATCGGCATTCTCCACAAAGAGAAATGGGGAACATACAGGGGAGGTTCACTGAAAGATTGCACCTTTGGCTAACTGCTCTTTAACCCACACATCTAAGGCCGCTTCCTCCCATACTGTCAACAGATAAATTGTGGAAGATATATGCACCATATCAATGGTGAGCTTGAACTTGCAATCAATCTCTGAGTGGGCTGGTAGTACAGTGGCTGAAGCTGAATCAAACAAAGATTCCAATCCCTCAAAACAGGAAGGTAAGGGAACCTCCAATGAGGGCTCCAAAAATGGAGCAATACTGAGTGTGTGGATATTGAGCCAGTGGGGCAAATCGCTCTGAAAGTTTGCTTCTGCCAAAGGGACAACTAATTTGTAACTATTCTTCAAAATTAAGGATAAGGTATTGTCTTTCAAGTTGGTTCTGATTTCAAACTTTTGCATTACTCTAAACCCAAAATGATGGGGTACAAAAGGTTTTTGATTGCTTGGAAGTGGTCAGACAAATGATACTTGCCAACTTGATAATCCACTAACCCCATAATTTCAGTGTGGGAATACCGTGGAAGCCCCTCCTCTAATCATACCACCTGGCAAGTAACTCAGCTCAAGGTGTCATCTAGGTCTTGGTCAATAAAATTCTCAAAGGCTCCTGTATCCACCAAAATAGTTGTGTTTTTCCCTGAAGGGGATGAAAGTGTAGCAGTCAATAAAAAATATCCCAAATGTTCTTTATTTATAACGGAAAACGCCAACACTTCACCACCAAACTCTTCTTCAGGGTCTAGCATACCACCAGGGTACGTTTTTGCATCATAGAATGGAGAGGGATATTTGGCCACTCTTACTACTGAGGTCACATATCCCACCATATCTTCAGCAACTTCATAAACGTTTTTATATTATAATTGTAACTCCTTCTCCACTTCCTAGGTTCCGCAGATCATGGTTGTGGTCAAGCATGGGCTCTCTGGGGTGATTTGGTACGCTGAAATGGGTTCCATATATGAGCCTTAAGAGAATAAATATGGATTGGTTGCATATATGGAAACACCATTAAGTAATGCATTTTGGACTGTGAAAACCCTACACCCATTTTAGCAATGGGTTGCATGACGTTATTCAAGGCCATCACCACCAGGCCCTCCATCAAGGATACTGCCTGCACCATCCAAACGCGGTGCCAAAGAAAAACCAGTTCATTTGAGTCAATTTTTATTAAATTTGGTGGAAAGTTAGGGAACTACAACTTTCAGATTGCAAAGTGACCATATCCACCAGGCACGGGCAAGAAGGGTGGGTGCCTTCCAGTTGGAGATAGCAAGAATAACGCCAAGGTGCTCCAACCATCAGCAAAATGTAAAATCAGTGGTTAGCCCCACTGAGGCCATGGCCAACAGCTAGTTCACACCGTTTGCACTTTGTGAAAGTCCCACATGGAAAAGTTTGTGCATGTAAAGTATAGAGTTGGTCATATAATGTCAGGAGAGTACCTATAACTCTCCAGTTCCCTGCGTGGTGGTGCATAGTGCACAGACCCAGTTCAAGGGAGCCCGTCATCAATGTTGCAAGAAGAATAGCCTCACAAAGAGTGCTTGGGCTACAGTGGCATAGGGTGAGGGTGGTTAACATGGTGAACATTGATAGAGATCATATATTTAGCAAAGCTTGAATGCATCCCAAAGGGGCCATCATATCCAAGATTTTAAAACAGGGCTAGAGTGCACGGGTGACTCAGTATAGAGGGAAAAAGAGCTGCCCAGTGGTTTACTTGATGCTGTAGTAATATTAAAGCAAATAGAATGGCTAACATGTCATGAGACCTCCTCAAAAAGGTTCACACACAGGTTTGCTCAAGTCCAAATAAATTTTTAAAAAAAACTGTACACAAACGGGCTATTTTATTATGGAGAAGGTGGCCAATGAGAAAGGTTGGTCTTGAGCAAATAAATAAAGTCAACTTGGGGAAATAATCAATTGGAGAAAGTGGTATTAAGCCCTGGTGCACCAATAAGTGCACACTTCCATCTGACTGGGTAATGTACTTCAAAATTGAACTTACTTGAGTGATTGATTGAAGTTGAGCCTGACCCAAGTTATAAAATTCATAAATTGAATGGGTTTCAAACCCCTGTTCATTAATTAATTGAATTGAGCCATCACCATTTATTAGGTAAGTCATCCATTTTAATGCAAGGGCCAAAACAAGGGGATGGGCGTTGTGCACCTCACTTGTACCAACCTGGGCATACCTGGCCTGTACCCAGCGTTGGTCCAAGGTGTGCTTTAGGTCAGGAAGGTCCTGCAACTTGACCCTTTGGACCTCCTGCCACCCAGCCTTGTCCTTGCTGTTGGTGCCTTCAATAAAGTCATGTAAACATGACAGGGTTATATTTTATTGATATATTCCTAAAATTCCTTTATTCATTCTTCCAGTTTATATCCAAAACTTCTTTCAATTAGTTCTTTTATTATAATATAAAAGTAATGGTCTCAGGTTGCTCAATAGCATTAGCCCTGGACATTCAAGAACACCCATTAAAGCCTCAAGTCTTGGTCTTACAGCTTTGTCATGCAAGTCATAGGGTTCAATGAGCAGTGTCTCACTGCTTTATTATGTATATTAATTGGGTCTTCTACGTTTAAGCTTGCTTAATGGTTTGATAGTATAATTAATATTGCTAAAGTGGCCCGCTCACTCAGGAGGTGCTCTTGAAGATAGTTGAGCCACGGCAATAGATTATTTGTTATTTTACAGGGCGCATCATCAGACAATTTGGAGAATCTTGTTCTTTTGTACATGGGACTTTTTCATGGTTCCAAACATGCTCAACCATGTTGAAGCCCTGGGATTATATATATGAAGCTGTTCCCGTTATGGTTAAATAGCATAATAGTAGAGCGGATTGTAAAATTAAGGCATAGTGTGAAGAGGCCAAGAGTTGCAAGCTAATTAACTGCCTGACCTGAAGCACACCTTGAACTAATTCTGGGTAAGAGCATATATGACCAAGTTGGTTCTGGGGGTGCACATGATGGACATGGAGATATTATATCCTCAGCCTTGTAGTTCACCAGTTATTAAGTGAGGATGGTATGTTATGTTTGCTAGGGTAACGGGGCTTTAAATTCCATTAAGTTTACTGTATTGCCAAATCCAGAAAAATCCAATTGCAATCAATCACCCAAGTGTGAGCATACTTGAGCTATAGTGCCACAAAGGGTGGTAGTTTATGCTCATTGGTTGAATTGCGTGCCTTGCAATACCTGATGAAAAATGATACCCTTTAATTTTTTATAATCAGTGTTTTGTGACCAAACTTCTCAATGGTCAACTGGTTTTGATAAAAACATTTGTTACCTTTTTGAGATGGTCCCTTGGTCTAACCTCTTTGCAGACCTCCTTGAGGAGGCTTTTAACAATATAGGTCATTATATTTTGTATAAAGTAAAGATGGACTCTGGTGCACACATGGGAAAGACTGGTCCCCTCTAGATCAAGGTGTCTAAGCACCCCAACACCAATTTGCACTTGGTTATGGACTCCTCCTTCAGGTCCAAACAATTTCTGGCATTTTTAGAATTTTTAGTTACTTATACAATTTTACATATTCTGTTCTTAGGTCCCCTGTGCACTGGCACCCTTTGAGGTGCCCTATTCCCTTTGCTACTAGTGACTAGTTCCCTTGCTGTGTGGCTGTGCATTCTGCACCCTCTCAGGGATTAGAGAGCTACAGACACTCCCCTGACAGCTTCTGAGCACATCAGAGCTCTCTCAACCTTTGCTTACAACAGTAATACCAAGTCTGAACCTGTTAATAATAAAAAAATAATTCTATGTTTAGTGTTATTAGTACCAGATAAAATGACGTTAATAAAGGCAGATTCTGTGACAGATACCAATTTATGGTTTATGAAATAAAAAGCATATAGTACTCAGGAGTTCTATTTGTTTAAAGTAGGACTCAGTTTATATAAGACCAATTTCTTATCATAAGGTGATAATATATTTGCAGCTTGCTTTCAGGCCCAGCAGAGTCCAATTCCTTAATCCTCTGGGATCTTCTGGGCTTCTTGCATAAATTGTATATTAGAGCTTTAGTATGTTTATAAATGCACGGCTGCTGCTCTGAGTTTACCTGTGGCTCTTAGTATTCTTATGACCCTTGTAGATCTTGCTGCTACGTGGGTTCATCTTCCATCTCAATCAATGGCATTTGCAAAATTAATTTGTTTTCTATTTAGTAATATTTGTATCACTCAGCTTCATATGAATGAGATAATTCTCTTCAGATAGGGTTTCAATAATTCTTCCATCATTAGCTATTGAACCCAATGGTATAAAAGTGGTTTCTCTGAGGTATCATCTGTGACGTGGACATAGACTTTGGTTCCAGTATTTATACTTGTGCATCCTTTGATATCATGGTGACCAGCTGGTAAATTATTGTGGCAGTCAGGGGTATATAAAGACCTCCGTTGCCAGGATTTTTAGATTGGTTGAAGCCTATAAAAGAAGCTTCAGATTTTTGAAAATCTTTTTGAACGCTGGCTGATTTAGTTGAGACTCAATTGTTGGTCAGGTTAGCTAGATCATTAGTACCAAGGTCAGTATTAATGAATTGAGGGGTTTCAGGAGAGGGCTTCCATAAGTTGAGGAATTAACCCCTACAGTTAAGTTTTTCTTAACAATTACATCTGGTCATACTAGATTATCAACTTTACCCATCCTAAATTCCATGTCTTGTAGTGAATTTAAACTACTAAACAAACCTTACGTTTATCCTTTTATAAGCTTCTAAACTGATGCTTATTGGGCTTATAAAAAGTGTCACTGAATTATAATGTTAGATAGGAGCTAAAGTTTATCTATTGCTATTTTTATATTAGAATTAAGCTCCTAAGCTTGCTATATAGCCAAAGATAAATTTTTCATCAATACCTTATCATTGGCCTTAAAGCAACACTAAAAACTACATTCTTTTATTATCGTCTGATTAAAAAGGGTTTAAATTATACCCAATGCAAATTATATACGATAGGTTGTCTAAAGATTTGACACTGCACTTGCAAATGAATTTATAGGAATTAGGCAAAATTACACTAAACTACAAGTTTTGACACGTCAAAATAAGCACTTAAAGAAAGGCATCCAAATTAACTTCAAAAATTACGTGACTAAACACTAAATAAACCAAATTTTTTTGCTTAATTGAAAAAGCTAAAGTTGTGGCTTAAGCAAAAACAAAAGCCCTTAATGGTTTATTTTGATTGCGTATAATTTAGTTATAGCAAATATTCTAGTGCAGATAAAAGCGGGAGTACCCTTAAGCCAAAATAAATACCTCTAAAAATTATTCTCGGAGGAGGGTATCTTAAGGGCAATTAAATAATTAGTCATAGATATTAGTGCTATTACACACCAAGTAAACGGCGCCTTAAAAATAAAAAGATAGAAGTCGTTGGATAAAGACCAGCTGAAAAATAAGCCGCAAAGGGTTGGTCCTAGAGCTCTCATCAACGAGCCTGAACATTGAGCTATTCCATTAATCATGCCGAGAGTTTTTCGATTGGGGCATGTTTCGGCGATCTATAAAAAAGTAAATTTAAAGTTTAAAAAGGCACCCTACTAATATATTGATCGAGGTAAAGGCGAAAACACCACAGCCCGATCGTGCGCTTATTAATAAAATCAAAATAGGCCACAAAAGCCAGATGGAATTGTCGGAAGTCAATAGTGAAGCAACCGGAAACAGGAGAATGACTGGTGTATAGAAGAGAAATGTTAATCTATACATAAGAAGAGTTCCAAGCTTTCTCTGAAAAGGAGCATACAATAACAATTGAATGACTAAAAGCGATATTCCTCCGAAAGCCATCAAAGTCCCTATATCAGATGAAGTAAAATTAAGACCGCCATGAATGTAAGGAGAAGCAGCCCAGATTGGTAGCAGCTCATCTTGCATGACTGATTGTAAAGACAATCCAGAGAAGCCAAGAACTGTTATCCAGGAGTCTTTAGAAAATTTTCCTAAAGAAAGATGTTGAAGCAACTTGACTGGTTTGAGAAGCCCCTCCAAGCTCTACGCTATTGCTAGTAAAAGCAGAAGAACTTACAACGGAGCCATAGGAACTAGCTATTGAACTTTTAAGAAGAGGCCTAGTCTCTTCGATCAAATTTTGTCTGGTTTGCGTGGAAAAATCTGTTTCAACAAATTCTAGAGTCTCTTCCAAGAAAAAGAGACCAAATACGGCACAGAATAGTAGCAAGGATGCCGCTATACTGCAGGGAAGAAAATATGGGAATTCTTTTAAGAACTTCGTCAAGATTCCTCCACTAAATAGCCTAGGATATTTTTCAACTGGGTTTGAAAGAAATCCGCCTATAAACGGTCCAACGATAGAGCCTAAGCCAAACATCATCGGAAGCAGAGAAAACCCCTGAGCTAGAAATTGGCATTTTAAAATGAAATGAATACCTCTGTTGGATTTATCAGTTAATTCTGCCATCATGGATTTAATCACACCTATGTTCCCATTAAGAAGCCCACACATGCTACGGGTCGCGATGGCCCAAGGTAAAGATTTACTAAGTCCGAATAGAAATAAAAACGTTGCTGTTCCGAGTAGCCCCAAAAGTATAACGGGCCTCCTTCCAACACGATCAGAAAAAATTCCCCAAGGGACTCCTTAAAAAAATTGTAGGACAAGCAAATTTTCTTACCACTAACAGTTTGCGCCAGTGCAAAAGAGGAGGCTATAAGACCAACATAATAGCCTACTTGTGTTTCATCTTCGGTCACATGAAAAATCCTTGACCATCTTAAAATGGAAATTTAGCAAGTAAGACAAACGAAGGTGGCTTACAAAATATACAAAAGGGAAAAGGATAGTAAACGCGATGGGCTCGCCGATTCTAACAACCAGAAGAATAAAAACCTGTCGCCAAGGAAGCGGAGTAGCGACTTGCGGCTCATGTGCTGTGATAATGGGTGGTTGATTTTCATCAAATAAGCCTAGGCAGTCCCTAGATGAACCAAGCGACGGAGAATCCATACGATGGTGAGAATTACAAGAGCTAGATTAATCCTTTTGTATATCCCTTAATTTAATCTAAATATAATCTATCATAGCATTGCATGATATTGTCATCATGAGCACGCCTGTATATATCAATGAAAGTAGCATATACCTAATTTGGAAGATAATGAAGTGCCTATTTTTTTAGCACGTTAAAAGTCTCCGCCTACTATTCCGTCATGCTACCACTAATTAAAAATTGATATAAATCTCATATTAGTCTAGCTAAAAAAGTTCCGATGCAATAGTTATATCATTTTTAATGAACTTTAAATTAAACACTCCCCCTGGTCGGCCATCCTCGAATAAATAAAACAAATTAAATACTCACTTAAGGCAAGTCAGCGATATAGGACATAATGTTTTTATTATGAGCTCAAAGATGCTTTTCATCAAAGTATATTTTGGGTTTTATACGATTACTAGCATTCATTACCGTGCTTCGCTAAGGTGCCTATAGAATTTCAAATATTCAAATTTATTCATTTAGATTTTATATTATAGACTAGCCGTTTACCCGTGCTTCGCTATGGTGTCTATAAAATTAAAGATTTTCAATCTATTAATTTAGATTTTATATTATAGACAAACAAAACCACTCAGCCAAATCTAATTGCTCAATCGAATCAATCAAAAACAACCAACTACTTAGGCAAACTTAACTGAAATTATCAAAACAACCAATAACTCTAATCACCCCTCAAAGCTAAACTGTGCCTATCGATTCAAACAAAGGCCATCAACCACTCGGCCAAACAAAAAACCTATCGAATCAATCAAATAACACCAACCTGCTACCCAAAACATCTCTTTATACTTAAATCATTGAGCATATGACATATCTTCCAAACTACTAAATCAACTTCTACTTAACTTGCCAAAAGTATTTTAATTAGGTGAACCAAATTAGGCAAGTTTTTAAGATTTATAAACCTAACATCCAGATACCCATGCTTAGCTACGGTATTTAAAGTTTATCAGATGGTAAGCTCACATTGTAGCCTATAGGCTGTGCCAGCACTACTCTCGAGCCACTCGGACTAACAGCTTCGCTGCTGCCCTCGTGGCTAGTGAGCTGATTATCCTAACTATTTAATCTACTTAAACTCTAATACTGATATTTGTTGAGTTTCAGGTGAGCAATTAGTTATTTATTAGATAACTAGCAGAATACCCGTGCTTTGCAACGGAGTTTCAAGTTGTACATAATGAAAATGTTAGTTTAATTAATAAAGTTCAATAAGTGTCTGAAATAGAGCTTGTAAGATTTGATTACAGACAGACATAATTGACAGTGAGTTTAAGAAAAGTGTATAAAAAGTGATTACGCCAGGATTCGAACAACTGACCTTTTATAGAGTTGAAGTTT
Organism: Massospora cicadina; assembly: GCA_022478985.1. NCBI lineage: Eukaryota > Fungi > Entomophthoromycota > Entomophthoromycetes > Entomophthorales > Entomophthoraceae > Massospora > Massospora cicadina. The sequence goes on from JAKSZP010017467.1 coordinate 30,872, forward strand.
AGAGCCAAAAGCTGAGCCAATTATACTAGATTTTTTTAGAACTCCATACTTTATTTAAAAATAAATTTTTAAGGGAAAGTAAGAGGGGAGGGCGGATTGCAGGTAATTTGGCCAAGGGTAAAAAGGACCAGGGGTTTGGGCCGCTAGAGTTCTAGCACCTCTGACCATTGTTGATCAGCGATCACCATCACTAGCCACAGTTCTAGCAGTGGCGGGCTTACAGGCCATTTGATTTTCAGTTGGTTAGTTGCCTCATTGCATACAATGAGTGATCTGGTGGGGAAAGCTAAACATGTGGCTTTATAACACCTAGGGATTAAGCACAAAGATTTTGAGATCCGACGGAGCTGATTGGAAATAATGCAAATGGTCTTCAATACCAAACTTTTGTGGTAGGGGCACTCATTACTCAAAACCTTAGTGATGAGTGTACAGTGAATTACCCATACATAATAAAGGTAAATGAAGGCTCATAGTTGGATCAGAGCTGTTCTCAGGGTTTTTGTGAAGAAAAGATCCTGCAATGGATGTAACACATCGTGGTCCAGTATTTTTTGAACATGGCACATTCATAGTACCAGTGGGCTATATCTGCTTCTGGTTCAGCACATATGGGGCATTCTTTGTGCTGGTAGTCCAGCCCACTATGCTTACCCAATTTGAATACCTGATTTAGGATCCGCCAGGTTACCAAATGCTGTTTGGCTATTACCAAATAGGAGCTCAGGCCTGAAATCAACTCCTTCATTGGGTAGTTGGTGTCATAGCCTTTGGTAGTCTAGTCATTTAGGATTTGTGGATGGGTGGGTGGATTACACCCCAGTTTTGGGAGTGGATCCCCATATTCTATCAGTATCAATTTGTAACTTATTTTGATTGGCTTGGTTGTATATTTGTTGGCAATTCAGTTATGCTCCTCCCAGCTTGTTGTGGAAATCATTGCAAAATTAGGTGCTTCAATATCCCTTTGAATTTGGTCAGCATCTCAGTCTGATTGCTTGAATGACCATCCGCCCTGGCATACAGCCTGATTGCATAGTCACCAGTAGTATGGAATACCTTTTTGGGAGGTTATCTGCAGGTGGTGCACTATCCATTCACATATTGAGTGGGGAGATACCAGCTCTTGGAGATCTTAGGGCTCTTGCCCAGTTCATGCCCCACGCTAGGGTCAGGCAGCACGTATGCATCTGTGTTAGCTTCAGGAACAACTTCCCCCATATATGCCAGGCATGAGATTTGAAGTCCAGGAGGCCCATGCCTCCTTTATTCTTTGGTTCTGACAGAGCTTCCAGCAGTATTGGCGCCACCTTCACCTTGAACCACAGGAAGGTTTGGAGCATTGTCCTGATTTTATTCTCTAAGTTTGGGCTCATTGGTAGCATATGAGCAATATACCACAACTTTAAGAAGATGAAGATATTTATTGCCTGCACTTTCTCCTTGAGACATAGTTTGGTGCTCTTCCAGCATTCCATTTGGATCAATAAGCTTGACAATACTTCCTGTTTGTTCTTCAGTACTGCTGGTTCCTTATTGTTGAAGAGTATCCTGAGGTATCAGATTGTCTGGGAGTTCATGATTGGTATTGTGTCAGTTGGTGGGCTGAAGCTCAGGTTGCCAACCCTCATCACTGAGGTTTTTGCCAAGTTGATTTTTGTGTTAGATGCTAGCTGATAGAGGTTTAATAGTTCCTTGGTGCCCTGGAGGTCAGTCAGTGAGTTTATGCCTACTACTGTATCATCAGCAAATGCTATCATCTTCAGTGGCATTTGGTTAGGGTAGACTAAACCCTGGAGCTTCACATCCTCTGCCGCCAGTAGAATGTTGGCTGCAAAATTAAAGAGTATTGGTGACATAGGGTCACCTTGTCGGAGACCTTGCCTGACAGGGATTTCATTGGTAACGCCAAATGCAACAATCACCTTTGTTACCAGGCCTGAGTACAGTGTTGTTGTCCATGCCCAAAAAGTGTCAGGATACTGACTGCCTTTAGTGCCTCATGAAGGAATAACCATGCTACTCAGTTGTATGCCTTTTCCATGTCAAGGAGCATAAGGTGCCCCTGTTCAATGCCCCTCACATCCTGGAGTATGCTCTGGACTGACCTAATGCTGTCCCATATACTATGGCCTTTGACAAAGCCATTCTGGATATTATGGAGCGTGTGCGGTGCCGTTGCCATCAGTCAATTAGATAGTATGTGATGAGCAGTTTATAATTGGTGTTCAATAGTGCAATCAGGCGCCAGTTCTGAAGTTGGCATCTGAGGCTCTTTTTGTACAAAAGTACAATTTGGGTCTCTTGGCCTCCCAGAATTTGCTGGCCATTTTTCAAACAGTGGTTAAAGAAAGCTTTGAGCTCTGGCATGATGCGGTCTTGGAATATGCTGTATATTTCTGCACACATATTGTTGGGGCCTGGTGCTTTCATTCTTGGCGACTCCTTTAGTGCCCTCTTAACTTTATTGATAGAGTTTTCAGCAGATAGCTTGGCAACATCTTCTGGCATACAGCCCCCCAGTGCCAGCTTGGCCAGGTCAATAAGGGTTTTTGTCACCAGTTTGCTCGTTGCTCTTTGTCAGAAAAGATCACAGTAGAATTGCTCAACCTCTTGCTTAATCATTTTGAGATCTATTCATACTTCCCCTTCCACTGTCTCCACTTCCCGTACCCTAAGCCTTGGTTTAAATTTCCTTGAGGTGCTTCAGGCCCTCTTTTGTCATCATCCCTGCTAAACTCTGATATTGGTAAGTCACATTGGTCCATCTCTCTGAGTCTTGCTTCATCATTATGGCCCAATACTTTTTGTGTGTTGTTCAGTACTCGCTCCACCAGTCCTCGCTGTCCCACCGGGTGAGCCTCAGCCTTTCTAATTTAGACTTCAGTTGCTTCACGGCAGCAGTTCACTTGTAGGAGGTCACTTTTTTGAACTTCATACTATCATGCTTCATTTTTGCTTTGATCCGGGTCCATTGTTCTAGCGGGTCAATCTCTGGGAGGTTGTCCAGATATGCTACCAGTTGATCCAGTCCTTCATCAATCTTTAGGCGCCATTCCCCATCCCTCAGCGTGGCTGGTGCCAGTTGCCACTTGCGGTTCCTTGGAGGTTCATCAAGGTCAATATCCATGTGGATGACCATGTGGTCACTTTCAGCATTTATGCTAACCTTGCTGTTGGACATCATTGGCTTGAGATACAATGACACTAGGATGTAGTCTAAACGTGATCCTGACAGTGGGGATCCAGTGGCGTCATATGACCATTGCGTTAAGTTGGCCAGGTCATCATCCTCTTTGTCAATCATTAGGCACATCCTCAATTTGACTAGGTAATTGAGCATCTTGTCAGCCTTACTGTTGGGACATTCTCTCATTGGGAATGTATCCCTGGCTCACATTTGTCCAACAGTTCAGGTCTCCTGCTATTACAGTTGTTGCTTCAGATGGCACTTCCACTAAGAATTCCAAAAAATATTGTTTTTGTGGAGCTTTGGTGGGGCATAGACTGCTACCGCTCATATGCTCCTGCCAGTTTCTCTGTTTGTAGTCGTCACTATCAAGATCCTACCGGTGTGAGTTTCTTCCACAAATTCCAGGTCTATTTTCTTGTCCATTGCAACAATCGCCACATGGTCCATCCATAGGGCTTGGTAGCCTATTTGGTGGGACCATGGGTGGTTTTTCGCATCACAGTTTGAGCTTGGCACCATTTCCTTTTGGTTACCAGCTTGTGTTTCTGAAATAAAAATTAGGTCAATATTATTATTAGTTTTTAAATGGTGCATCTTCCTCCTCCTCATTTGTATGCTCACCATCCCCCAAGCATTTGTGGTCGCTATCCTCATTTCCAGCTGCCTGACCCATGGGTATGAGGTTTAGCGTTGTCTGGGTTGTGGATTGAGTCATGTACTGAGGTCTGGTTGGTAGATGATGGTGGCATTGATGGTTGGTGGGGTGTATTATTCAGTTTTTGGGGTCAGTTGGTTGGGACTGGGATTATATTCCTGGGCATCCTGTGTACTGGGAATTTGGTTGCCATCCCCATCTCCATGTTGATGGATAATGGGATGGTTTTATGATTGGGTCTGGGTGCCCCTTGTCCCCTGCTGGTGGAGTGGCAGATTCCCCCTCATCCATCATTCAGATTCGCACCCCTTCATTTGATTTAATGGCAGAACTCAATTTTTTAGTCGGTGATTGTCCAGCTGACTTTGTCAATTTCATTGCACCTGCTGATTTTTTGCCTGTTGCCTTGGTTTATTTACCAATGACTTCTGATTTGATTTAGTATTCACTTTCAGCTTGTTGGGCTTTAATTTCGATTTGCTGGCTTCCTGCATCCATCCTTGCTTGGGAGACTTCTTCAGGTTCGCCTTCTGCCATCTTTCCTCCTCATGGACTATCCATTCCGCTTGGGTTGGACGTTGCTCTGTTGGTCCAGGGTCAGTTCCCTCATCCATTGCATAAGATTTGGGGTTCAGATTTATAAATGGTTCATCATCCACTTTGGGTCACTTTGCCACTTCTCATTCCCACGCTTCTCTATGTGCCAGGTCCAATTCTTGTTGTTGGTGTTTCATATCTGCTACCTCCATTAGGTTGCATGGGATCCATTCTCTGGCTTTTGGGTGGAGGAAAGTCTTGGTACCAACCTTGGTGATCCCCCCAATGGGGTCATATTTATATTCCCATGTAGTTTTACCTTTATGATGGTGGCATTGAGCCATTGTGTGGCTGGTCTGGTAACAGAACTGGCACACTTGTTTGGCATCCTCCTGTTTGATGTATACTACCCTGCCAAGGTCAGGCAGGCAGATGAATTGGGCTAGAGCAATTTTGTTTGGTTTCATCCAGGGTGCCATTTCATACAGTGCTTCCACTGTCTGAGGGTGGAGGCACTTCACAATGTAATTGCCACTGGCTTGCCAAAATTCTCATACTTCCCCATAGTATGACAATCTGGTCCAGATCGCTTCATGCACCTACTCCCATTCATGATCAGTGGGGAGATTCTGGAAGGTTACCCACCTTGCGGTTTGGTTGGTGCGTATCTGGTCAGCTCCATTTGCAGATAAATCCCCTTGTATTTGATGCCAATTTTGAGGAGTTTCTTGTGGTCCAATTTGCCTGGGATCACTATATCTATATAGCCTCATTTGGGTACCCAGTGGTGATCAAAGTCCCCTCCAGCTAGGACTTCATCGAGTTCCTGATAAATCAACATTATCAGGTCAGACCATTCCTCCTCCTCCACTAGCTGCAGGTGGATTCGGATAGTGTCCTTTAGGTATGATTTTGGTGCCTGGTGGTCTGTAAAGCCCCCGCTGATCAACTGATAGATGTACTCAATGTGGCTCCCTGCTCCATTCCAGGTGTTGTCTTTGGTATGTATGCACTGCTGCTGCGCTGTAGGATTTGGTTTTTGCGCTTGGTTTGGGTACTTCAGTGGGGGTCTTCCCCTTCAAAATCCAGCTTACTGATTCATTGAGGCTGAACCCCCAGTTGAGGAATGCTTCAATCTGGTGAATGCTGATACCTCAGCAGCTGATACTTTTAGCCATTTGCGCTCCAATCTTGAGGCTCTGCCACTCTAGGGCATCTATCAGCAAGAACCCCAGTCAGTACCACTTGAGGGCAGATTCTGGGCTGCACGTTGGGTGGAGGTATTTTTGAAGGACCTCCAGTGTAATCGAGCTATGCTGGCACCAGTCCCTTACTGTGACACTATTCCAGCCCCCATCTGTAAATACTCATGCCATGGCTGCTGGAACACCCACTTCACTCCATTGGAATGCTTCAGAGGGGGTGAAACCTTTGGCGGCATATGGGGCCACTAGCGTCAGTTCTGGGAAGGATTGCTTCCAATCCCAGATGGTTTCAATGTGGATCCCCGCTTTGAGCCATTCTCAGCCCAAGTCTGGGGTTGTGACCCCTTTCATCGCCATTGCCACCTGTGGTGAAATCTTGTGTTCCATCCATGGTTGGGCTGATTCAGGGGTGAACCCCGCTGCATCCCAGTCTGCAGCTTTGGCAATTGTTGCAGCATTGCACCAGATTTTCCACTTTTTGATCAGGAATGGTTGGCCTCTAAGGGTTTTGTGAATCAGTTTAGTCACCCCCAGCTCCGCCCATTAATGCACTAGGTCCATACTGGCCCCCACTCAGAACCAGTATTTCATCTCCATCAGTGTGAATCCATTGGCAGACCAGTTGATGGCCTCTTCTGGTGACCAATCCTGGAAAGGTCCCCACTCCACCACTTTTTCCTTTGTCCAGCCCACTTTCATCAGGTCTGATGCAGTGGCTGGTGGAATTTGGGTGTATGACCAGTGTAAGGCCTTGGTGGCCTTGAACCCAGCTGTGATCCATGGTAGTGCCTCCTCTGGGGAGATTGTGGTATTATACCATTCCAGTGCTGTGTCCACTGGAATGGTGTGTCAGGCCCATTTGAGGGCAGTTGAGGCATTCAGGAATCATTTTGCATAATTGGCTAAATCTGTTGGGTTGAGGCCTAAGCTCCCTGATGGCTTGGGCATATTGTGCTGTAATGCCTGCCTTGTTATACTCCATCACATTTAAAAGGTTGATGCCAGCCTCCATCCAGGCCTTTGCATCCACCAGTTTTAAATCTTTGCAGATTGTGGCCTTGATCACCTTGTTCTCCATGGGGATTTTCATCCATTCCAGGGTGTCTTTGGTCCAAACTCATGATGCTTTGAATAGTACCACCATGTCAATTGAGATTTGGGTATTGAGCCAGCATTTGGCTGCTCCAGTGGAAAACTTGTGGTCTCACCACATAGCCATGATGGCTGGTTTGATACCTTTGGAGACCCACTGAGTCGCCGTAGAGTATGGGAACTGGAAGGCCTCCCATTGTTTGACTTTGCGGGCAGACACGCCTCAGCGCGCCAACATGTCTGACTGGATCAGGGTATATTTTACTGGGGCCCTGGCTGCTGACTTGACTGCTGTTGGTGTTTCAGCCCCTTCCAGTAGTACTTTTAGTTTTTTTGCCAAATTTTCTTGAGTGTCTGATCCCTCAGATTCAGTCCCTGATATAGCTTCACCCCCATCAGGGTTGGTCCCCAATGGTTCATATTGGTTTGGCGATTGGCTCTGTGCTAATCTAATCCCCTCTGATGGCTTAAAATTGTTCAGGTTTGTTCCCAATTGTCCATTTGGGATCAGCTGTCAATTTTTGGTTGAGCTAGAACCCTCTGTTGACATGAATTTGTTGGGGATTGCACCTGATGGTATATTGGGATCACGCCTGATGATTTGCTCATGTCACCAAATCAATTTTGGTTGGGGAACATTCACCCCCCAACTGGGCCTTGTCAGAACTGGTGCCCGACTTCTTCTTCACTCAAATAACCCAAGTGGATTTGGTAAGTTTCTCCATGTCAGCAGAAAACTTTTTATGGCTTTGCTCTGTTGGTTTGAGCTGCTGATTTTTGTCAATCAAATCTGAGTCAGTTTTAGATCCAACCAATACTTCGTCTGGGTTTTTTGTTATTTCCACAAAAATTTTCTCACCCTGCGAGGCCCCAATCCCCTCTACTGGTTGAGGTTCAGTGGGGAATATTCCTGACACTGCTGTTCTCAGCATTGGGCCTTGCTCCCCAAAGGTGTCTCTTGTCATCTGGTTGTCAGCAGTCACCAATCCTAGGGAGTTGACCCATTATCCATGCTAGTCACAAGGGCACTGTGACCCTTTGATGTTTCACGTGTTTTGTCATCATTCATGTTGCCAAATCATTACTTGACATACATGGGTTGTATTGCCCTTCCCAGTTATTAGTTGTGTGGGGGCTTGGGCCAGTGGGAAGTTCATTAGATGGTACGTCCATTGTAGCATCCTTCATATTATTATTGTTATTTAATATTGGCGCAGGCAAGTCATCCATTTCTATGTGCTGCGCACAGATGGGTGAATTGACTACCCTACGCTTGGGTGTTTGGCCATGGTTCACTGCTCTATAATTGCAGTGCGCACTGGCAGTTGGTTGCTCTCTAAATTCTTGTTCAGTTCATTTTTTGATTTAAAAAGTGATGTATGCAAGAGAGAAAAGTTTGCAACACCCCCTAATAATATAATAATAAATAATAATAATTTTATTTGAGGTGGGCCAACCTTGAGACAAATATGCCACACCAAAGAGAGAGGGGGGAGAAAGTGAAATAAAGGGGCCGCGACTTAAACCTGAGTACCAGGGGAGAACGTCGTGGCTAGTGTTCCCATGGGACCTGGCGTTGTTGGAGGGGGTTCACTTGAGCTGCTCAGTAAATCTACGCTGTTGAGGCAGGTTTGCATTTCCATATCGCTGGTTAGGAAGGGGAGCGGAAGCCAGTTCTGCACCATCCTCTGAAGTTGGCATGGAGTTGCTTCACAGAACAGCCAAATATTGAACAATTTAATTATGTTTTTATTAAATCGATTGTAAATATTGATGGGATTTGGGGCTGAATTTTGAATTGCCTCAAGATAAATCGTGTGAATTGTCCATAGGGATAATGCAAAAATAACTGCTTGGAGCAATTCTAGGATTGGTGAGTCAATATTAAGTGCCATAAAATTTGAAATTGAACAGAGTTTGGTGGGTATGCGGTTGGGTGCCATCAGTGGCCATGCTAGTTTCCATACAAGCCAGGCTGTTGTGCACTCAACCTGTGCAACATGGTGTCTTTTGCACCACATACTCTACAGTGTTCCTGGGTTGAATTGGACTGCTCAGCTGTTCGGTAGGCCTGTGTGTAAGCATTGCCAGATGTGCACCTTAATTTTTGGGTGAAGTAAATCGTGTGTTGCAAATTTAAAAAGATTCTGAGTTTTTTTGTCATATGGATGATCTTTTTGGTCCATAAGATTGATATGGGTAGGGTTCAGGTTCTTGGTGTGGTAATCCTCCACTGAGACTCGTGCGCCCCTGCATTCCTGAGTGTAGGTATGATTTGCAAACCCTTGACTGTTTTGCACCTCATGATGTTGAGAGGGAACAGCCACACATCTTAACGAATATTCTTCAGTACTGCATGGGAGAAGTTCAAGGACTGGTGTGGACTGTTGGCATTTGGATTGGCTGCCAGGTAGGACAGGAGGGTGTTTCGCAATGTGGGGTTGGATAGTTTGAGGTACCTGGCCAGGTTGATTCATGCGGCGTGTGACCAGTGGTTTGTTTTGGGGTTGGGCTCATCATCTAACTATCCACTTACCAAATAATTTATCGGATTAAGTGATGCAGTTAGTGAGGCCTAGGCCTCCTTCCAATCTTGGTCCATGAAGTAGGCCTACTTGAATTGGGGCTTTTCTTCCTTACCACAACCATGACTGCAGTAAGGCCCTGATGCAGTTGTGGAATTCTGAGGAGAAGGGGACAACTGCAGCTGGGAACCAAAGGATCAGGAGCCAGAGGGAATTCATGATTACAACTCACCCCATGAGTCCCATTTGCCTCCCCCTGAGAGAGGCGATGTGGGACATGAGCTTCCAGATGAGCCCATCTCCAATCCTGAGCAGGTCCAGCCCATTGGGGCTCAGGGTGAAACCCAGGTGTTTCACTGGGCCTCCCAAAGGCGCCACCCCAAACAGGGCCCAGATTCTACCCAGTTTTCTGTTTTTTGTGGATTTTGGTGGGTGGTGAGGGTGGTCCTTAAGTGCTGGCAAATTGTATGCATAATGCCAAATAAATTTCCTATTGAATGAACTTAATTTATTTTTAGAATATTGCTTCAATTCACTTGATTGTTTTTATGTTCTGCATTAAATTATTTAAATTGTAATTTGGGCAATAATTTTATTTGTTGCCAGTTATGTCATACTTGGCAATGATCTGTGACCTGCAATTAAGGTCTTATTTTTTGATATATGATTTTAAATTGTTTAAATCGATTAAATTAATGCTCAAAACTTTGATTTTTCACATTAAATTATATAAATTGATTTCTTCAAATCTCTGGTCAATTCATTGCTGGTGTCGTCATTTTCAGGTGAATTTTGCAACTTGCAATTAATTGCATCGCTTACCTACTTATCTAACCTGATTTTTACATTCAAATTTGGGTCAACTGATGTGACGACAACATCATTATCAGCATTAACACCTGGCTACTGATTCGTTGCTTTTGAGACATATCTGACTTCTGAACTTTCTGAATGCATTTTTTGAGACATTTAATCAAATTTTGGTTTTGCTTTTTCTTATTCACCATGACGTTAGTCTTCCTCATATGGCCACGGCGCCTGGTATATATGGCCTGGTTGTCACCCACCCCAGATACCATTTCTGGCTGAGTGAGGGTGGCAGGAGGCAGGGTGGTTCTAGCTGGGGCCAGTTGGTGAACCCTGGTTCGAGTTTTGCTGCCCCAGGTTGGTTGGGTGATTTTTGTGCTGCCCACAGGTAAAATCTCCAGTTTTTAATTTAAAAATACTTGCATTGCTAGCTGCTTCATATTGGTGGATGATTGACTCAAGTTTCTACATGTCCTCCAAGCTTGTAATTCCTATGACTGCATCATCGGTGTATGCCAGAGCTTCCAGTGGTGGCTCCCCATGCACGCTGATGCCTTCCAGCTCTGCATCCACTGCCCGCAACAATGGGTCAAAAGCCAGGTTGTACTACAGGGGGCTCAACAGGTCCCCTTGCCTCACCCCACATTGAGGTGAGATTTTGGCTGACTAGAATCTGGGGTCTTGGACTGACATGCTTGTCATAGTCGTTTGCTTCATCACCCATTCAATGAATTTTTACTGCAGGTGTGCTCTCTCCATGCAATGGTGTAGGTACAACCAGTCTATCCTGTCATAAGCTTTCTATTGGTTTAGGAATACTAATGCTCCACTAGAGTTCGACTGGGTGACATTGGCAACCGTGTGGATGTTGTCCCAGATGCTCCTGCCAGGGACAAATCCATGTTGGTTAGTCAAGATCACGTTCCTCCTGATGGAACCCTGATGACGTGCCAGGATTTTTAAAAGCAGTTTAGAATCAGAGATTATCAGCGAGATTGGACGCCAGTTGTCAAGTGAATGTGTGTCACCTTTCTTGTGAAGGAGAACAAGCAGGGCCTTGTCCCCTCCAGGCATGAGCTTGGTTTATCCAAGCATCTGTTGAGTGCGGCAAGGAGGATGTGGCTGAGGAGGTCTGGAAATGTAGCATCAGTTCATATGGATTCCCATCAGGTCCTGGACTCTTCCACCGGGAAGGCTCTTGATTGCCGCGTTGAGCTCCTCCTTTGTTATTGGTGCCATGAGCGCTGATGTGTCCAGGGTTGTGGGTGGCTCCACCCTCGCAAGGAAGGACTCAATGTCCTGAGGTAAAGCACCCTTGTTCAAGTATAATTTAGTGTAGTATCCATGGATTATGTCCATTAGCACCTCTGGGGAGCGCGCTACGGTGCCATCTTGCATGGCCAGAGAGTCACATCAGGTCTGGGATTTATGGGTGGTGAACTTGAACATGAAGAATCTGGACAATTTACACCCTCGGCCACCAGTTTTGCTCCCACCTGTAACGTGAGCTGTTCCTGAGCTTGCTTGCTGAAACCTTGGATCTCGAGGGTCAATTGAACCCATTCCCTCATCTAATTGGTGCTGTGGCCCACTTAAAGCATTCCTCTTGAGATGTGCTCATTGGTTGATCGCCTTTGAAGAGCTGATGCCTCGGCCACATGCCTCCTGGAGGATGTACATTTCGCAGTGGCAACCATTTCAGCTTTCAGGCATCCCCAGGTCTGGATTGGGTCTTCGCTGAGGGGGTCCCTCACATCACTGGACAGGGTTCGTACTGCTAACCAGTGGGCAAAGTAGGCATTACTTACGGTTTGTGGTTGAATCTTTTCCCATTTTGGGTGTGGTTGTGCCTGCAACTTTGACCTCAAGTAATCCTTACCAGCCGATGGTCCAAGTGAGTGATACTAACTGTCTTAAAGTTTTCTACCATATGCTTAAGGGTCGCCAGGATGCAGATAAGGTCGATGCATGTCATCAAGAACAGCTCACCCTCTTTGAAGTGTGACCTCATCATGTGCTCAAGGGTTGGCATGCCCTTTGGGCATGCATCGATGACCCCTAATACAGCCATGACAACGCGAGTTCCTGGTGTCTGCAGGGATGATCAATGTCCAGAGGACATCTATCTGTGGCTCTTGTAAGCGAACAGTTCATGTCTCCTAGGAGGAAGCTGTTTTCCAGTAGTGGTAAATTGGCCACCTCTTCGAAGAAGTTGGCGCGGTTGCTGGGATGTTGGGGGCATAGGTATTGACTAAGGTGTACTGATTTCCCTGCCGTGTGATTGTGATGGCCAGGTCTCTCTCCCCTAGGTGATAAGTTGAGGATGTGACGGTGATGCCCCTGCCTGGTTTGATTATGAACCTGCAGAGGGTGACCAAGTTTAGAAGTTTGGGAGGAGCATCTGGGCCACTCAGGTTCCTCCCCCTTGGGTAATAACTCTCCTAGATTGCCAGGATGTCAGCTGGAGGATTTTGCAGGTGCTGGATTTTCTTGGCCTGGGATGCAGCGGCCTTCAGCCCTGCAATATTGAATGTCCCTATTGTGATTATATTACCTGATCCACCCAATCTACCTTAATTGGATAGCTCTGGATCATTTGACCCAGTTCTATCACGCTTCAAGTGATTCAAGCTTGAGTGCCCATTTGGGAGCTCTGCACCACTGAGCTGAGCTGAGGCAGCGCTTGCTCTGTCAGTAGCTGGACCACCTTAAAAATTTTTGTAACCCTTGTTCTGAGAGTTTTTGTTGAGACTACAGGTAGGTGACCAGAGTTGTGAACTCCAGCCTGAACCAGCACCGGTTCATTTCCCACTCCCATGGGCTGCGTTTTTTGTGTCGCTGCATGCATCTGCTGGTTTGCTGTCCCCTCCATCGGCTCCTCAGGGGTCTCTCTCAGGGGCTCAATTGGTTTGCATTTTCAACATTATTGGTTTACAGAATCTGATTCTCTTTTTTAGCATCCTCAGCCCTCGCTCTGGCCTCTGCTTGTCTCTTCAATTTCTCCTCCGCTTTGCATTTTTTTGGCAGAGACCGGTTCAATGATCTGGTACTCACCAATATACCCCCAGTTGAATGGGGTTGTTGTCACTTGAAGTTTACCAAAATTTTCATCAGTTTCATCCATTTCCTCAGGGTCCTCCTCCTGCTGCTGCTTGCCTACAGCAGGGCATGCGTGGGTCTGATGCCCAAGCACCTGAAGGTGCTGGCAGATGGGAGGAGCCTTCTCTGGGGTAACTTTGAAGGGGTCAGATGCTTGTCCCTTCAGCAAGATGAACTGTGTGACATATGGGATCAGGTTGGGATTAGCTTCTACTTCAGGCTTGGGGTCAACAACCATGATCGCCTTCCTGCTGCAGAGTTCCGGCATGAGGTGGAAGCACTGCAGCTCAAACTGCTTCACTCTTCCATGCTCCTCAATGCCTTTGATTAGATCTGCTTTGACGAAGTCGCAGGGGAGATCCATTGGGAGATCTTTGAATGAGATGAAGAGGTCATTCTCCTTGTTCCAGAAGGTGCAATGTACTTTTATGTGGTGGGGTACACCTTTGATGGTCACTTCAATGATGACCTTTGCTGCGGTGTCCCCCTGATCCGCTGTGGTGAAGCCAATATCTATAATACTTGTTAGAATTCTTGCTTAAAAATGGCGTTTTCAAAAAAATTTCTTTCTTTTTTTTGGTAATTGCCAACAAGATCTCCAGGTTGACTCCAAAGTTCACTTTAACCCCATGTTTAGCAGGGGAGGAGGGGAATGAGTGGCGGATGTTATTGTTGAGCATATGCTTGTGTAGCATTTTCAAGTACCCTTCGGTAGGGACATGCATCTGTCATCTGGTCTGGTTCGCGTGGCTAACCAGGAGCTCCTTGTGGGAGCAGTTAATGCCCTTGGGGAATGCCATGTTGGTGGAATTACCACTCTTTGCAATGTTTGCCCATGGCTTCTGATTAGAGTTGTGCATCTTTTCCTTCTAAACTGATTATTGAATGTTCAAATTCAACTTGAATCTTCCTTCCCTCTATAAAAGTGACGCTTAGGAGAAAAAATCAATAATAATAATTTTATTCGAGGTGGGCTGACCTTGGGACAAATATGCCACACCAAAGAGATTACGGGAGAATATGAAATAAGGGGGCTGCAACCTAAACCCAATTACCAGGGGAGAACATTGTTGCTAGTGTTCCCATGGAACCTGGCAGTTTTGGAGGGGATTCTCTTGAGCTGCTCAGTGAATTTTCACTTTTGTTGAGACAAATTTGCAACTCTGAATCTACGGTTAGTAAGGGGAGTGAAATCCAACTCTGAACCATCCTCTGAAGTTTATACAGAATCAAATCAGCAAACAGCCAAATTTTGAATAATTTAATTAATGTATTTGTTAAAATGATTGCTAATTTTGATGGTACTTGAGGCCAAATTTTGAGTTGCCTTGAGATAGATCGTGTGAATTGTCCATAGAGATAATGCAAAAATGGCCACTCAGAGCAATTCTAGGAATGATGAGTCAATATTAAGTTCCATAAAATTTGAAATTAGACAGAGTTTGGTGGATATGCAGTTGGGTGCTATCAGTGGCCACGCTTGTTTCCATACAAGTTGGGCTGCTGGGCACTCTTTCAACCTGTGCAACAGGGTTTCTTTGCGCCACATACTTTACACGTTCCTTGGAATAAGCTGGACTGCTCAGCTGCTCAGTAGTCCCTGTGTAAGCATCACCAGACATGCACCCTAATTTTCAGGTGAAGTAAATCGTGTCTCACAAATTTTCAAATTTTTTGAGTTTTTTCATTATATGGCTGATCATTTGGTCTAGGAGGTTGATACGGGCTAGGGTTTGGGCTCTTGGAGGGGGATAATCCTCCACTGAGACTTGTGCGCCCCTGCATTCCTGAGCATAGGTGTGATTCGCAAACCCTCAACTGTGTTGGCCCATTGTGATGCTAAGAGGGAACAGCCACTCATTTCAACGGATGATCTTCTGTACCGTGCATGTCAGGGACTGCAACTACTTTATCCCAGTTTGTGATAGCAAGATGTGAACTTGCTAAGCCTGAGCTAAAGGTCCAGTATAATAAAGGGGCAGTGCGTACCATATAGAGATAGCAAGGGCAATTGGGCGTTTTAGCCCAAAAGAAGGAAGGATTGCTTCAACCACTTCCATTCCTGTTAAATCCAGTACACCAGCTATGTTTGGAAGTGAAAGTAATGGAAAAGGGATTTGTTCAGGTATAGGTGTTTCTTGATCAAGGTTGTTTTTAATAGAAAAATTGGATAGACTGTATAGCTTGTTTACTATATGGTATATGGAACTGTTATAATGAAAATATGTACTTAAAGGGTTTAGCATATGATAATATTTTATTGACCGCAAAGAATAACCATCTGAATAGTCTAGTTTTTATATCCAATCAAATTTAATGGACTTTCCTAAGCTTAATTGATTTTTGAACGGAGCACTATATTTATCTTGAGCTTATTGGCTTGTGCCTTGCATGTGATTTTGAAAGCAGTCAGAATCGTCTCAGTCCCATTGTAAATTCGTTTTGGTGCGATTAATTGACTCAATATCATTGCAATTAGGGTAAGTTAAGTGATTAATTGAACGAAACTCATTACAATCATGATTTGATATACATATTTCAATCTAAATTCAGCACAAATCATCTTGATCTGATGAATTGTATCTGAAATCTCAGGAATTTCTCTAATGTCAGGATTTACCCTGACATCATCCCCCACCAGGGCTGAAGCTATATGCGAGGCCTTCTTCTTCCATTTCTTTAACAGATTGCCTTCATTCTTTAAATTCACCTCAAGCTCCCAAGTGCTCTCTTCTGCAGGATATCCAGACCACTTGACCAGGAACTGTATTTTCTAAAAATGCTAATGACTTCCAATGATAGCCTCTACCTCATACTCTGGATATGGACTATCAATCAGGGGGGCAGCGCTTTTAACTTTCTGATGAGGTTATGAACTACCATCCTTCTTGTACAAGAGTGATCGATGAAAGACATCATAATTTTCCATTCTTCAGGTAGAGAAACTCAGTAGGCAACCTTCCCAATGATCTCCTTTACATTATATAGTCCTACATGCTGATGGGGTAATTTCCGGTATGGTACATCCAATGGTACATTGCGAGCATCCAAATTAACTTCACTCCCAACTTCCAACGTCTTCCTAGGCACTCTTTTTTATATGCGAAATCCTTGTAGATCTGCACTGCTCAAGTTAAATTTGCTTGACATAATGCATGGGTCAGATGAATATCCTTCAAAAATTTTCTTCCTGATGGATTATTCACTTCAGTAGTTGGCAGTGGTTTCAAACTTACGTCATATCCATAGTTAGCCTTAAAAGGTGACATTCCAAGGGAGCATGGTCCTTGTTGTTGTAAAAAAAACTGGGCCATTGGTAACAGCTCAACCCAACTATCCTGTTCAGCATTCACATAACATCTCAAGTACTGCTCCAGCACCTGATTGACCCGCTTATTTTGTCCATCTGTTTGGGGACGATCTGCAGTAGACATGCATCTCTTAATTCCAAGATCTGACTTAACCTGCTTCCAAAAGCGTGAAGTGAACTGTGGGCCTCTGTCAGAGAAAACCTCCTTGGGTATTCTGTGATATAAAAAGAAATTCTTTATAAATAGCTGGGCTGTCTCTTAGTTGTGCCATTGGTGGTCGCAGGAATGAAGTGAGCCATTTTTGTGAAATGGTCAACTACCACAAAAACTGAATTATACCCCTGAGAATGAGGTAGCTCAACGATAAAATCTAGGGTAACTGATTCCTAAGGCTTATGAGAAAACTTCAAATGTTCCAACTGACCTTCAGGATGGCCCCTCCTAGCCTTAGTACGCCCACAAATCTCACATCCAGCTAGATACTTACTAACATCTCTAACCAGCCCAGGCCAACGGTAAGTTCTCTGGATGAGAGTTACCATCTTATTTCGTCCAAGATGTCCAGCATTCCTGAGTCATGGTATTCACATAACATTTCCATTTTGTTGGGAGCCTTTAGGCATAAAAAGGCATTTTTTTCCAACAGACCAAACGTCCTTTCAGAGTGTATTCCTGAGGTACCATCCACTATTCAAATCTTGACTCAGATCAGCCTTCACACCTTGACAAAACGCATCTTTTTTCTGTTCTTTCAAAATATCATCTTCCCATTCCACCAAAATTATGTGAGAGCTGATCCACTGGATTCCGTGTTTTTAGTAAAACCTGTGTGTTATATTCTGTGATCTCCCCTTCTGCAGGAATTAAGTCAGGGTGACTACTTAGAGAATCTGGGACCGCATTAACCTTCCCATGCTTTTATCCAATTTCCAGGTCATGATCAGCAAGGGTAAGGGCTGTTAACTTTTGGTGGATATGACTTGTTTCCGCTGAACGAGTTGCACTGGGTTTAGCCCACTGAGCAATGGCCAAATGATATGGAGATCGTTGGTCCCCCAAATAAACGTATTAAACTTTTATAAAATATGAGGCAACTGCCTCAGTTACGCTACTTTATTTAATATGATATAACCAGCAGACCTTTTCTGCTTTCAATCTCTATTTACTCCTACTCCCTTCTTCTTACTTCCTCTCTTTTCTTCTTCTAAAAGACTCCCTAACTTCTCTCTCCCACTCAACCTTTAACCCTCAGTATTCTTCAATGGAATTAACACATTTTACTTAGTCAATCTCTATTTGCTATCAATGTAGAGTTCATTCAATTATCAAGGCTTCAACGGAATTTCCTTGATTACTGAACCTTAGTTGATTTTATCAATTCACCTCACATTGCTCTAACCTATTACTCGCCCTCGAAGCTCACTTTGCATCTAAATTATGATCCGCCAGAACACTAACTTATCATCCAGTCATATTAAAATCTTGATATTACCCCCTTGACTGGATGATAAGCGCCTATTGCTTGTAGGGCTGAAGGAACTTCAAGTGTACTCAGTTGATTATCTGACCACCTGCGGGTTCCTTAATGGTGTAGGCGTCAGCCCCACTCTTCTTGATGATCTCAAATGGACCACTCCATATACTGGCAAGCTTGTTCCTTCTTCTGAACCCATGTTGGTCATGAAATAGGACCAATTCCTCTACCCCAAACTGTGGAAGACTGTGGCGTCTACATTGGCCAGCTGCATGATCCCAAATCTTCTTGGCAAGATTAGTGGAATATGCCTCAGTTTGGAGTTTAATCAGCGTGTTTTTAAGGTAGAAAAATAGCAGTGCAGCTTGACTCTGCCGGTATCCTCCACACAGGAGTAAAGCAATTCAGGAAGCTGCATGTTATCCATAGAGCAGTTGGAATGGACTCTTACCAGTTGCTGAGTGGTAGCTGATATTGTACATGAAGACAGAGGTGGATAAAAGGGTCCTCCAGTCTGACAGCCGCTCATTTACAAGTCTGCGTAGAATATTTACCAAGGTCCTATTAACCCGTTCTACCATACCATTAGATTCAGGGTGGTAGGGGGTAGTTAAGACCCCGCGGATTGTCATGAGCTCATTCAACTTGGCCAATATATGTGATGTGAAATTGGTCCCATTGTCTGTTATAATAAATTGCGGACAACCATGTCACTGTATGACACACTCCAGGATGAACTTGACGGTAGTGACAGCCCCCAAATCCTTGATGGCCCTTGCTTCCACTCATCTTATTAAATGGTTGATGGCTACTATTATATATTTAGAGAGGTTCGCGCCAGTTGGCAGAGGGCCCACCACATCTAATGAAACAGTAGACCATGCGAACTGAGGCTTGACTAGCTGGTGGGTGGTCTTCCGGTGGAATGGTTTCCCCACTTGGCACTGATGGCAACAACCAACTGTCTCAAGCACATCGTAGTGCATACTCACCCAATAGTAGCAGGGGTGCAAGGATTCCAGCGTCTTTCTCAACCCTCCATGACCTACTGCTCTATGAGCATCCATAATTATCACAGGCCTGGCAGAGGGTTTTGGGAAACTCAGCATCAATTCCCCTATCCACTTATAAAACTCTCTGTTGCGCAAGAAGGTATCCTTCCTAAGCCCATCTAACACTTTGATCACAGGCAGCGGCTTATCATGGTATTTGCCCACAATCATCTTTTCGTACATTATGTCCACCACATCCACTGTAATGGCGACCGTGGGTAATTGGGAAAGACAGTCCGCATTCTGATGCTTTGCCCCTGGCTGATGCATGATCTCAAAATCATACGCTTGGAGCTTCAAAGCCCATCGCGTGAGCCGCCCTTCAGGTTCCTGCAGATTCTGTAGCCAGCGCAAGGAGGCATGATCCGTTACCACTTTGAATTTCACTCCATGGAGATAGACCCAGAATTGTTTATATGCATAAATTATTGCTAAATACTCCTGCTCATTCATGGTGTAATTCCATTAAGGGCCAGTTAAACTGCAGCTACAATATATAGCGGGGTGCTCCACACCATCATCATCTTTTTGGGATAACACAGCCCTACAGCAGAAAGCAAAGCGTCAATTTTCACAATAAACTCTTTTTTGAAATTGGGGTATTGCAAAATAGGCGCGCTAGCCAACGCAGTTCATAATACATCAAAAGCAGTTTGACATCGATCTGTCCAGTTGAAGGCAGCGTTTTTCTTAAGTAGCTCAAAGAGTGGAGCCACGATACAGCTGAAGTTGAGAATGAACTGCCAGTAGTAACTGACCATCCCCAAGAACACCTGGATATCCCCCTTATTGCTTGGCCGAGTCATCTTGCAGATGGCTTCTACCTTGGCCAGCTGAGGACTAAGTCCTTTGGATTCTACCACAAAGCTGAGGTATTCCAACTGTTCCTTGAAAAAGTGGCACTTTTGGGACTCAATCTTGATACTAGCGTCAGCAAGGCCGCGGAACACTTGCTCCAGGTGTCCAAGATGCTCCATGAACATCCACAAAAACACATTGATATCATCAAGGTAGACAAGAACGCAAGACAGCATTAGGTCACCCAAAATAGATTCCATAGCCCTCTGGAATGTAGTGGGGGCATTGCACAAACCCTGTGGCATACGTGTAGGCTGAAACAATCCTTTTGAGGTGATTATAGCGCACTTTTCATGTTCCACCGCTGGCAACTCAATCTGCCAGTACCCCAATATCAAGTCCATAGTAGAGAAATACTTGGCCCCGCCTAACCGATCAAAAGAATCATTGATTCATAGAAGTGGATATGAATCTTTTTCCATAATGCAGTTAAGCTTCCAATAATCAATTACTACTCGATTGGAGCCATCTTTCTTTTTGAAAATTAGCACTGGGGATGCCCAGGGACTCTTTGACTGCTCCAACATTCCCTGTTCCACCAATGTATCTATTTCTGTAGATACAAATTCTTCCACTGCCTAAGAGCAACGGATAGGTCATGACTGATAGGGGGTGGTCTCCAGTGTCCACCCAATGTCTAATCTTTGCAAGTGCAACCCAAGTCATGATCTTCAGCTGCAAAAATGCTGTCATACTTCTCGAACAGTTGCATCACCCTGTCCTTCTGATCCTCCAATAGACCAGTTAGCGCCTCCCACGGAATCACAGTCATTATGCTGAAAGTGGTTTTTCAAAGGCAAGCCGAGATCTTACCAAGAACCAAAGTCGTGTATCTGATGGACCTCATCAAGAGGGATCAGGTGCAGGTTTTCCACCACCTCATGCCCTGAACTTTCATCACCTCCTTCTGTAGATTCGCTACCAAAACCTTCACTTCCTCCTGCCCTGGTAACAGTAACCTATGAGCCACATGAGGTTTGAGCCTCAATTGTTTATAAGGCCCCACAACCTCTCCATACAGACCTCCCAGTATATCAATTTCAAGCTCTGTCCTAATCATGACTGATGCCCAGAAGAGATAGTCAAAGCATTTGCAGCTCGTAGAGGAATACCTTTGTACTCATAAATCTTGTTTGGAAGCATTCAGGTCCTTTGCTTCATCCACTGATACCTTACAGGAATCACACCATCGCTATAGGCGAGATTAATTTGACCAGAGCGGATTGGTTCATCTGGGACTCCGCTGGAAGTAAAATAGATGGGGATTCGTTGTCCCAGGATACTGATGGCTTCATCTGCCATATTAACCCCAGCCCCAAAGTGACGCATAAATGTGGCGCCTATCAACATGTCGTAGTGGTCATTAGGCAACACCACATCCAGCGCGGATGCACCAGCTGACCTGAACCTCAACGGCAATGGGCTATATGCGCCTTCTGACACAGTACTCTGTGCCCCCGCATCCTATACACTACTCAGTGGTCCACATTTGGCTTCAGCGAAAGCTTAGCCACAAGCTTGGTGTATTTATATTGACCGGAGCGCCTTTATCATTGATCACCCAAATTTTGGTATTCTGTACGAATATGTCACAATATGTACAATCCTAATAAGAAGAACCTTGGTGTTTGTTACATAAACATCTAGGGCGATTGATTATCTAGAAAAGTGAGCATACCAGTCCCGATATGAGGATACTCCTGGGCAATCTTTTCTACAAGAATCGCCACCTCCACCCCCTCCAGAGTTGCGACATATGCGGAGGGTTCGCCATCAACTGTACCATTCCGCTCAAGGATTTGCCAGGCGTATGGCTTAGGCACATCTTGGCAGAACCCCATGTCTGCATTATTGGGTTCTCTCCCTTGGCTTGAGGCCAAAAGGTGGTAAGGGATTTGTTGATATTCTAAATCCTCAGAGTGTGCCCTCAGGGCCGACACAAAGTGACTCAATGAAAGCATTAGGGACAATTAAATTTGAATCAGTGAAAGCAGGGCGTTCCGTCTCTACTCCGCTCGCCCTTTTCCCTGTTCATTTGGGACAACAAATACTGGATGGACCTTTAGGTTGGCCTGACAACTAACCGCATAATGGCCTATTTGGCCACATGAGAAACAAGCAGTTGGGACTGGCACTCATCTCTGAATCACCCCAGAAGGTCTAGATCTACTTTAAGCCACAGGTTATTATGGGCCCAAGGATAAGCGGATTGATCATAATAGGGACGGAAAGGACCCGCCCATGAGTTAAGTGACCAAGGAGTAACCCACGGAATGCCCTCATAATGTTGGAAGTCTTCGCTTAGCTGAATTTTAGTGTTGGATGCAGAATCTTTCCGCTCCACATTGGGAGCACTAAAGGTGACAGATAGACGGCTTAAATGACGGATGATTTTGAGTAAATCCACATCCTCCTGAAGAGTGTACGCCATCGCATTATATAATTTGTGATAGGGCTTGATAGCCGCCGTCATTGCTATGCCCACCTCCTCATTAGATAAGACATTTGGACCCAACAACACATGAGCTTCATTAGTGAACCGCTCTGAAAACTGTATTAAATACTCATCTTTGTGAAAGGATATTGTTAAAAATTCGCCTTGCACTGAGCCATTTTCGTTTTGCCCCCAAACAAGCGGATTACAGTATCCTTCACCTCTTGGTAAGCTACAGTACTATTTTTAAGACAACATGTAACTTGATCAGCACTTTAAACATCCAACGCAGATAACAACAGTTTAGCTTTCCGCCAATCAGAAGCCCCCTCTATGGCAAACTCAAATCGCTTGAAAACCTGTGTATGTTACCATTACGGTTAAAAGGAAGCAGCCTGTCACTATAGATTTACTTCTCCTTAAAAGCCTTATTTAATTTATACTCTGCATAGTCTAGCTTCTCCGTCGTGCTGCTCAAGAGGTTGGCAAGTTGGTTGGTGTGGTCCCCTACCAAGTGAAGTTGGCGTAAGGAATGGTTGAGCTGCTCAGTAATATGCATATTCTCCTTAAAAAGCACTTTTGCGCCTGAAGTAAGGTATCCATAACAAGCTTCAGCTCCCCATATTAAGACAATTTGATAAACGGGGGTAGTACCTCATCAGAGAGAGCTAGTTGCGTCATAGGTGCAATGATGAAGGTGTTAATAGTTGATCAATGGGCACCCCGTAGTGAGTACCACTGTTAACTTTTGGCGGATATGACTTGTTTCCGCTGAATGAGTTGCACTGGGTTTAGCCCACTAAGCAACGGCCAAACGATATTGAGATCGTTGGTCCCCCAAATAAACATAATAAAATTTTATAAAATATGAGGCAACCGCCCCAGTTACACTAATTTATTTTAATATGATATAACCAGCAGACCTTTTCTGCTTTCAATCTCTACTTACTCCTACTCCCTTCTTCTTTCTTCCTCTCTTTTCTTCTTCTAAAACCTCCCCTGACTTCTCTCTCCCACTCAACCTTTAACCCTAAGTATTCTTCAATGGATTCAACACAATTCACTTAGTCAATCTCTATTTGCTATCAATGTAGAGTTTGTTTGATCATCAAGGCTCCAACGGAATCTCCTTGATTACCAAACCCTAGTTGATTTTATTGATTCACCTCACATTGCTCTAACCTATTACTCGCCCTCGAAGCTCACTTTGCATCTAAATTATGATCCGCCAGAACACTAGCTTATCATCCAGTCATATTAAAATCTTGACAAGGGCCATTCTAGCTTGCCGATGATTTAGCTGGAATGGAGTAAAGAAGTATGTCAGGTTCTTATGGACAGTCATGATCTTCACGGGGTGTTTTGCCCCACTCAAGTACTGTTGCCAGTGTTTAAGGGTATGAACAATTGCCAGCATCTCTTTGCCATAGATAGGGTAGTTACATTCAGCGGATAAACTTTTTGGAATAGTAGGCTATGGGATGAAGCCTACTATCATCCCCCTCCTGCAATAAAACCCCAAGTCCATATCCAGAAGCGTCAGTCTCAACCACGATGGGCTTATCATAGTTGGGCATGGACAACACTGGTGCAGAAACAAAGGCAGACTTTAAGTCAGAAAAGATTTTTCCGCCACTTGGGACCATTTATACGGAACACCATCTGATGTGAGCCGTGTTTAGGGTAATGCAATAGAAGAAAAGCTTTTGATAAAAGCCCTACAAAAGTTTGCCAAACCCAAGAAACTTCGAACTTCCTTCCAGCTATTAGGTGTAGGCCAAGATGTGATAGCTTCTACTTTTCTAGATGCCATGGTAAACCCACTCCTTCCCACAACATAACCAAGAAATTCAACTTTTTCCTGAGCTAACTCACACTTTGAAAGATTGACATGAAGGTTATACTCCTGGAATTTCTTAAAAATCAATTGCAGATGTCAATGATGTTCCTCTTGAGACTTGCTATACGCCAAAATATCGTCCAGGTAAGCCACAGTGAACTGGTCCATGTACTCACCCAAAACTGTATTGATCATTTGTTGAAATGTACTTGGTGCGTTGCAAAGGCCAAACGGCATGACAAGATACTCAAACAACCCAAACCGCATCTTGAAAGCCGTTTTTCATTCATCACCTTCCTTAATCCTGATCTGGTTAAATGCATCCCTCAGATCCACCTTTGAAAAGATAGTAGCCCCAGAAAACTGATCGCTCAAGTAGTCAGCATCAGGTAAAGGGTATCAGTTCTTTATGGTAATATCATTTAACTTTTGATAATTCACACAGGGTCGCAAACCTCCATCTTTCTTGCTTACAAATAAAAGTGAAGATGAACATGGAGACCAAGACACTCGAATGAAACCTTTTTTCAACATAGTATCCAAGTACTCGCATAATGCCACCTGTTCCCATTAGTTGCATCTATATATTGGTCTATGAGTAGGCTGCTCCCTTCACCAAGTCTATTGAATGATCAAAAAGGTTATGGGATAACATAATCTTCGCCTCTTCTTTGCTAAACACTTCAGAACATGCTTTAAGATATGATGGAATCATTCCTTTACATGCATCCAATAGAACCTTGGAAATTACGCTGCATACAACCCTGGAAACGTACCTTTACTCAACGCCCATTTTTCTCTATTTCCATTCACTTTGACTGTGACAGTGTTTCTGCCATAGTCATGTTGGAGTTCCATCTGGCCTTACCATGCAAAGCCAAGGATTACAGGCTGGGAAGTACTCTTTAGAATCCAAAAACCAATACCAATTTTCAGGGAACCGACTAATAGACTTATGGGATGTGCACAACAGTAGGCAATGGACTTCTCCCCATTTCCCAGGGTTATGGTCAGTGTTCTAGTCCCAGTTGAAACTACCAACTTTTTTACCATTTCCTCTGATATAAAGTTCCGGGAGGCCCCACTATCCAGTAAAGCCTCAGTATGGAATATAGTATCTCCCATTATCAAACGTATAGGCAAAACAGGGTAAGATTGAGTTCCATTTCTTATTGCAAAGACAACTGATGAAGTTTTACCTTTCTTTGGATATTGGTAAGCTAAATGACCAGGATTATGGCAAGAATAGCACAATCCTTCCTTGTAACGACGTTGATATTCTTCATGGCTCATGTTGGTGATTTGCTTTTTGTAAGCAGACTCTTGCCACATGGGAGTTCTACCCATAACCAGATTTGCAGTGATTCCAAGCAATTCTTTTAAAGGCAGGGTGATGGGGTGGTGTCTGATCAAATCTGACATAGGACTTTCTAACCCTTGTCTGAAGTAAAGTTCTCCCATTTCATCATCTAATTCAGTCTTCTGGAAGATCTCTAGAAACTTCTGCTTATCTCTCACAAAAGTTTGACCTTCCTGCTGAAGGTTCATCAAGGCAATGCGTGCCTGTAATCTGGTACTAGCAAAGGTTGCTGCAGCCAGCAACTGACTTTTAAACTCTTCATTATTCATGCACAAATTCTCATTTTCTTCCAACGCTTTAATAAACCAATTCAAAGCATCTCCAGCAATCTGAGAACCCACCGCCATTAACTTCCGTGCATCATCTGGGTAGTTCTCAGGATATGCTTTAAAATGCGCCCCCAACAATGTAAGTCCTCCTTTCACATCAGCTAATGTTAATTTCTCAGGCAATGGAATCATAGGATAGTTCATGGGCGATGGTTAGCCACAGTCACTGTTTGAACTTGACTTAGTCCTATTACTTATTTATAAGTCATGTCATCTTGTTTTATGGAGAAAAACATCCGTGCCAATGTCTGGTAACCTTTCAACAATAAAGCAAATGATAAAGCTCCCAGTAATAAAACCGCGGCAGGATATACTTTAAAAATTGGTGGTCAAATTGTCAGGGACTGGTACTACTTTATCCCAGTTTGTGATAGAAAGCTGTGAACTTGCTAAGCCTGAGCTAAAGGTCCAGTATAACAAAGGGGCAGTGAGTACCATATAGAGAATAGCAAGGGCAATTTGGCAGTTTAGCCCTAAAGAAGGAAGGATTGCTTCAACCACTCCCATTCCTGTTAAAGCCAGTACACCAGCTATGTTTAGATGTGGAAGTAATGGAAGAGGGATTTGTTCAGGTATAGGTGTTTCTGCACCCATGGTTATATGTTTTATAGAATAATTTAGTTAGACTGTATAGCTTGTTTACTATACAGTAAATGGAACTGTTATAATAAAAATATGTACTTAAAGGGTTTAGCATATGATAATATTTTATTGACCGCAAAGACTAACCATCTGAATAGTCTTGTTTTTATATCCCATCCAACTTACTGGACTTTCCTAAGCTTAATTGATTTTTGAACGGAGCACTATAATTCTTTTGAGCTTATGGGATTGTGCCTTGCATGTGATTTTGAAAGCAGTCAGAATCGTCTCAGTCCCATTGTAAATTCGTTTTGGTGCAATTAATCGACTCAATATCATTGCAATTAGGATAAATTAAGCGATTAATTGAACGTAACTCAATACAATCATGATTTAATATGCAAATAATTGATCTAACTTCAGCACAAATTCTCTTGATCTGATGAATTGTATCTGAAATCTCAAGAATTCCTCTGTCAGGCTTTACCATGACAGTGCAGGAGAAGTTTGAGGACTGGTGTGGACTGTAGGCATTTGGATTGGCTGCCAGGTGGGACAGGAGGGTGTTTTGCGCTGTGGGGTTGGCTAGCTGAGGTCCCTGGCCATGTTGATTTGCGCGGCGTGTGACCAGTTGTTTGGTTTGGGGTGTTGGGCTTGCCACTCTAACTATCCACTTACCAAATATTTTATCAGATTAGGTGATATGGTCAGTGAGGCCTAGGCCTGCTTCCATTCTAGGTCTGTGGAGTGGGCCTATTAATATTGGGGCTCTTCTGCCTTCCCACAACCATGACTGCAGTAAGGCCCTTATGCAGTCATGGAATTCTGAGGAGAAGGGGACAACTGCGGCTGGGAACCATAGGATTGGAAGCAGGAGGGAATTTGCAACTGCAACTCGCCCCATGAGTCCCATTTGCCTCCCTCTGAGGGAGGTGATGCAGGATGCGAGCTTCCAGATGAGTCCATCCTTGATCCTGGGAAGGTCCAGCCCATTGGGGCTCAGGGTGATACCCAGGTGTTTCACTGGGCTGCTCAAAGGCGCCACCCCAAATGAGGCCCAGATTCTGCCCAGTTTTTTATTTTTTGTGGTTTTGGGTGGATGGTGAGGGTTATCCTTAAGTGCTGGTGAGTTGTATGCATTTTGCTGAATAAATTTTTTTAATCAGACTCAATTTATTTTTTAAAATAGTGTTTCAGTTCACATCAATTTATTTTGGTTTTTACATTTAATTATTCAAATTAAAATAAATTTGGGTGGAAAGTTGATTTGTTGCCAGTTACATCATACTCAGGAGGTTCTGAGACCTGCAATTAAGGTCTCAATTTTTGTCATGTGATTTTAAATTGTTATAATTATTTAAATTCATTTTCAAAACTTTGATGTTTTTTATTAAATCATTTAAATTGATTTTGTCAGATTGGCTGGTTGATTCATCACTAATTATGTCATACTCAGCAATGTTCTGAGACCTGCAATTAAGGTCTCAATTATTGATATGTGGTTTTAAATTGTTTATATTATTTCAATTGCATATGAAAACCTCAATGCTTTTCATTGATTATTTGAATTGATTTTATCAAGTCAGCTGGTTTATTTCGTTGCCAGTTCCATCATTTTCAGGTAAATTTTGATACATGCAATTAATTGCAATACTTACCTGGTTATTGAGACTAATTTTAGCATTCGAATGCAGATCAGCTGATATGACAACAATACCATTATTGACAACAATGGCTGGCTCCTGATTTGTCCATCTGAGACATATCCAACTTTTGAATTTTCTAAATGCATTTTTTGGAAATTGCAATCAATTTGACTTCTCTCCTTCTAATTCACCATGATGTCAGTCTTCCTCAGATGGCCATGGCACTGGGTATATAATGCCCAGTTGCCACCCACCCCAGATACCATTTCTGGCTAGTGGGGGTGGCAGGAGGCAGGGTGGCTCTAGCCAGGGCCTGTTGGTGACCCTGGTTTGAGTTTTGCTGCCCTGGGTTGGTTGGATGATTATTGTGCCGCTAACAGGTAAGATCTCCATTTTTAATTTGTTGATTCTTACATTGATAGCTGATCATATTGGTGGATGATTGACTCAAGTTTCTCTGAGTTCTCTGAGCTTGCAATCCCTCTGACAGCATCATCCGTGTATGCCAGAGTTTTCAGCGGCGGCTGCCCACACATACTGATACCTTCAAGCTCTGCCTCTGCCACCCACAACACTGAGTTGAAAGCCAGGCTGTACAATAGGGGAATCAAAGGGTCCCCTTGCCTCACCCCACATTGATTTGAGATTTTAGCCAACTGGAATCCAGGTATAAAAACCGACATGCTTGTCATAGTTGTTTGCTTCATCGCCCAGTCAGTGAATCTTCATGGCAGTTGTGCTCTCTCCATGCAACGGTGTAAATACAACCAGTCTACCCTGTCTTGAGCTTTTTCTTGGTCTAGGAATATTAATGCCACACTAAAATTTAACTGGGTGACGTTGGTGACCATGTGGATGTTGTCCCAGATGTTCCTGCTAGGGACATATCCGAGTTGGTTTGTCAAGATAACTTTCCTCCCAATTGAACCCAGATGACGTGCCAGGATTTTTGAAAGCAGTTTGGAGTCGGAATCAATCAGTGAGATTGGATGCCAGTTTTTGAGTAAATGTATATCACCTTTTTTGTGGAGGAGAATGAGCAGGACTTCATCCCCTCCAGGCATCAGTTTGGTATCATCCAAGCATCTGTTGAGTGTTGCAAGGAGTATGTGGCTTAGGTAGTCAGGAAATGTTGCGATCAATTTGTACAGAATCCCACCAGTTCCAGGAATCTTCAGCCGGGGAAGACTCTTGATTGCTGCGTTGAGCTCCTCCTTTGTTATTAGTGCTGTGAGGGCTGATGTGTCCAGGGTCAGGGGTGGCTACGCCCTTGAAAGAAGGACTTGATGTCCTGAGGTAAAGTGCACTTGTTTGAGTATAGTTTCATGTAGTAATCAAGGGTTATTTCTGTTAGCACCACTGGGGAACGCGCTACGGTGCCATCTTGCATGGCCAGAGAGTCGCATCTGGTCTGGGATTTATGGGTGGTGAACTTGAACATGAAGAATCTGGACGATTTTTCACCCTCGGCCACCAGTTTTGCTCCCACCTGTAACGTGAGCTGTTTTGAGCTTGCTTGCTGAAACCTTGGATCTCGAGGGTCAATTGAACCCATTCCCTCGTCCAGTTGGTGCTGTGGCCCAAAGGATGTGCGTTTTGCGGTGGCAACAATTTCAGCTTTCAGGCATCCCCAGGTCTGGATTTGGTCCTCACTGAGGGGGTCCCTCACATCACTGGACAGGGTTCATACTGCTAACCAGTGGGTGAAGTTGACATTAGTTACAGTTTGTGAGTGAATCTTCTCCCATTTTGGGTGCAGTTGTGCCTGCGACTCTGACCTCAAGGTAATCCTTACCAGCTATGGCCTAAGTGGGTGATACTAACTGTCTCAAAGTTTTCTACCATATGCTTAAGGCTCGCTGGGATGCAGATTAGGTCGATACATGTCATTGAGAGCAGCTCACCCTCCTGACAGGTGGCCTCGTCATGAGCTCAAGGGTTGGCACGTCCTTTGGGCGGGCATCAATGACTTCCAACGCGGCCATGAGCGACGCAAGTTCCTGGTGTCCATGGGGATGATCAATGTCTGGGGCCATCTATCTGTGGCCCTTGTGAGCCAACAGTTAATGTCCCCTAGGAGGAAGCTGTTTTCCGGTAGTGGTAAATTGGCCACCTCTTTGAAGAAGTTGGCGCAGTTGCTGGGGATGTTGGGGGTGTAGTATTGACTAGGGTGTACTGACTTCCCTGCCAGGTGATTGTGATGGCCAGGACTCTCCCCCTAGGTGATTAGTCGAGGATGTGATGGTGATGCCCCTGCCTGGTTTGATCATGAACCTGCAGAGGGTAGACCAAGTTGAGAAGTTTAGGAGGAGCATCCAGGTCCACTTAGGGTCCTCCCCCTCAGGCAGTGACTCTACTGGATCGCCAGGATGTCAGACGGAGGGTTTCGCAGCTGCTGATTTTTCTTTGCCCAGGAGTGGCGGCCTTCAGCCCTGCAATATTGAACATCACTATTGTGATTGGATTTCCCAATCTGCCAAATCCGCCTTAATCAGATTTCAGGGCCATTTGACCCAGTTCTATCACGATTCAAGTGATTCAAGCTTTGAGTGCCCATTTGGGAGTTCTGCACCACTGAGCTGAGCTGAGGCACCACTCACTCTCTCAGTAGCTGGACCGTCTTGAAATCTTTTGTAACCCTTATTCTGAGAGTTTTCGTTGAGACTACATGTAGGTGACCAGAGTTGTAAACTCCGGCCTGAACCAGCACTGGTTCATTTCCCACTCCATGGGCTGCATTTGTCCCTGTGTCGCTGCCTGCATCTGCTGTTTTGCTGTCCCCTCCATTGACTCCTTGGGGGTCTCTCTCAGGGATTCAAAATTGTTTTCATTTTCAATATTATTGGTTTACAGAATCAGATTAGCTTTTTTAGCTTCCTCATCCCTCTCTCTGGCCTCAGCTCATCGCTTTGCTTTCTCCTCTGCTTCGCGTTGTTTGGTGTTGACTGGTTTGATGATCTGATACTCACCATTTTCCCCCGGTTAAATGGGGTTGTTGCCATCTGAAGTTTACTGAAAGTTTCATTTTCATCCATTTCCTCAGGGTCCTCCTCCTCCTACTGCTTGCCTACAGCAGGGCATGCATGGGCCCAATGCCCAAGTGCCTGGAAGTGCTGGCAGATGGGAGGAGACTTCTCTGGGGGGTTTTTGAAGGGATCAGATGCTTGTCCCTCCAGCAAGATGAACTGTGCGACATGTGGGATCAGTTGGGATTAGCTTCTACTTTGGGCTTGGGGTCATTAACCATGATCGCCTTCCTGCTGCAGAGTCATGGCATGAGGTGGAAGCGCTGCAGCTCAAACTGCTTCACTCTTCCATACTCCTCAAGGCCTTTGATTAGCTCTGCTTCAATGAAGTCGCGATGGAGATCAGTAGGGAGATCTTCAAAGGAGATGAAGAGGTCATTCTCCTTGTTCCAGCGGGTGTGATGTACCTTTATGCGGTGGGGTACACCTTTTATGGTCACTTCAATGATGACCTTTGCTGCAGTGTTCCCCTGCTCCACTGTGGTGAAGCCAATATCTACAATACTTGTTAGAATTCTTGCTTAAAAATGGCATTTTCAAAAAAATTTCTTCTTTTGGTAATCACTATCAAGATCTCTGGGTATTTGAACCCAAAGTTCACTCTAACCCCATGCTTAACAGGTGAGGAGGGTAGTGAATGTCAGATATTATTATAAAGCATATGCTGGTACAGTATTTTTAAGTACCATTCAGTATGGACTTGCATCTTTCATTTGATCTGGTTCACATGGCTAACCAGGAGCTCCTTGTGGGAGCATTTGATGCCCTTGGGGAATGACATATTGGTGGAATTACCACCCTTTATGATGTTTGCCCAGGACTTCTGATTGGAGTTGTGCATCTTTTCTTTCTTTACTGATTATTAAATGTTCAGTTCAACTTGAATCTTCCTTTACTATATAAAATGGATGCTTAGGAGAAAGAAAACCAATAATAATAATAATAATAATAATAATAATAATAATTATAATAAAAAGTGTGTTTAGCTGAGCGGGTAAAACTGCTTCCATCCCAAGTGCAGGTTTTGAGTTTGAAACCTGTACTGGCTAGAAAATATTCTTGGTGTGGTATATTTGTCCCAGGTCAACCCACCTCAAATAATTTTTTTAAATGATAATAATAATAATAATAACTTTATTTAAGGTGGGCTGACCTTGGGACAAATATGCTACACTGAAGAGAGGGGGAGAAAGTGAAATAAGGGGGCCACAACCTAAATGTGAGTACCAGGGAGAATGTCATGGCTAGTGTTCCCATGGGACCTGGCGGTGTTGGAGGTGGTTTACTTGAGCTGCTCAGTAAATTTACTTTGTTGAGGCAGGTTTGTATTTCTAGGTCAACAGTTAGGAAGGGTAGCAGAAGCCAGCCCTGCACAATCCTCTGAAGTCAACATGGAGTTGCTTCATTGAACAGCTAAATATTGAATGATTTAATAATGTTTTTGTTAAATCAGTTGCAAATATTGACAGGATTTGGGGCTGAATTTTGAATTGCCTCGAGAAAAATCATGTGAATTATCCATAGGGAAAGTGTGAAAATAACCACTTGGAGCAAGTCTGGGATTGGTGAGTCAATATTAAGTGCCATAAAATTTGAAATTGGACAGAGTTCAGTGGGTATGCAGTTGGGTGCCATCAGAGGCCACACTAGTTTTATACAAGCCAGGCTGTTGGGTACTCTTTCAACCTATGCAGCTGGGTGTCTTTTGTGCTGCAACCTCTACAGTACTCCTGGGTTAATTTGGACCACTCATCTGTTTGGTAGGCCCTGTGCAGGCATTGCCAAACTGCACCATAATTTTTGGGTGAAGTAAATCATGGGTCACAAATTTCCAAATTTTTTTCGAGTTTTTTTGTCATATGGCTGATCATTATAGTCCAGGAGGTCAATAAAGGCTAGGGTTCACACTCTTAATGGGGGGTATTCTACCACTGAGACTTGAGTGCCCCTGTATTCCTGAGCAAAGGTATGGTTTGCAAATCCTCAGCTGCATTGCTCCCTTGTGATACTGAGGGGGAACAACCATGCATCTTGACAGATGTTCTTCATTACTGCATGGGAGAAGCTCGAGGCCTGGTGTGGGCCATGGGAATCTGGAGTGGCCGCCAGGTAGGATAGGAGGGTGTTTTGCACTGTGGGATTGGCTAGTCTGAGGTCCCTGGCCAGGTTGATAAATGTGGCATGTGACCAGTGGTTTGGTTTGGGGGTTGGGCTTATCACTCTAACTAACCACTTACCAAATATCTTATCCAATTGAGTGAAGTAGTTGGTGAGGCCTAGGCCTCCTTCTGTTTGTGGTCCATGGAGCAGGCCTATTTGTCTTGGGGCTCTTCTGCCTTCCCACAACCACAACTACAATAATACCCTGATGTGGTCAGGGAATTCTGATGAAAAGGGGACAGTTGCCGCTGGGAACCAGAGGATTGGAAGCAGGAGGAAATTAGTGACTGTGACCCACCCTATGAGTCCCATTTGCCTTCCCCTGAGGGAGGCAATATGGGATATGAGCTTCCAGATGAGCCCATCCTCAATCTCAGGTAGGTCCAGCTCATTTTGGGCTCAGGGTGATACCCAGGTGTTGCACTGGGCCACCTAAAAGCACCACCCCAAATTGGGCCCAGATTCTGCCCAGTTTTTTTGTTTTTTTGGATACTAGGGGGTGGCGGGGATGGTCGTTGCATGCTGGCAAACTGTATGCATTTTGCCAAATAAATTTGTATTTAATTTGATTTATTTTGTTTTTTGGGTTTTTGCTTCCATTTGCCTTGATTCTTTTTGATTTTCACGTTGGACATCGCGGATTATGCAGATTTGGCTGAAGAAGTGATTCGCCACCAGTTACTTCATCCCTGGCGATATGCAGAGGCCTGCAGTTAAGGTCTCAACTTTTGATTGGATTAATTGATTTTTTTAAATTATTTTGATTGGGCTCCAAGGCTTCATAATTCCGTATAAAATGATGTGAATTGGTTTCAGCATCTCAGCCACTTGATTTGTTGCCAATTACATCATACTTGGCCATGGTCTGAGACCTGCAATTTAAGTCTCAACTGTTAATTGGTGGAATTAAATTGTTTAAATTATTTAAATTTGCATTCGAGACATCATAATTGTGTGTAAAATTTTCAAAATTAATTTTGTCAGAGTGGCTGACTGATTTGGCACAAATTACATCATCTATGGCGGTGTGCTGAGACCTGCAATTAAGGTCTCAGTCATTGATTGGTGTAGCGAAATTATTTAAATTGAATCTATTGGATTCTGAGACATCAGAATTGTGTATTAATTTATCTAAATTAGGTTTGTCAGAGCAGTTGTCTGATTTGGCACCAATTTCATCATTCCCAGTGAAAATCTGAGACCTGTACTCAAGGTCTCAATTGTTGATTGGTGTAAATAAATAATTTAAGTTGATTGTATTGAGTTCTGAGACTTTGGAATTGTGCGTTGAATTATTTAAATTGGTTATATCAGTTCAGCCCATCGATTTGTTGCTGAACCCAACATTTCCAGGTGGAGTTCAAAACGCAATTGATTGCAGAACCTACCTGCTTGTCAAAACTGGTTTTTGCATTAAAATTTGGATCAGCTGATGCTTCAATGATGTCATTGCCACTATCAGCGGCTGGCTCCTGATTTGTTGTTTTTGAGATGCATCCAACTTCTGAATTTTCTGAATGCATTTTTTGGCATTCATGATCTATTTTAATATGCTTTTTCTTATAGACCATGACATCAGCCTTCCTCAGATGGCCATGGCGCCGGGTATATAAAGCCTGGCTGTCACCCAGCCCAGGTACCATTTCTGGCAGAGTGGGGGTGACAGGAGGCAGGGTGGCACTCAACTGGGCCATTTGGCAAACCCTGGTTCAGGTTTTGCACCACTGACAGGTAATATTTCTGTTTTTGATTTGTTAATTCGTGCGTTGCTAGCTAATTTGTATTGTTGGATAATTGACTCAAGTTTTCCAAGTCTTTCGAGCTTGCAATCCCTATGACTGCATCATTGGTGTATTCCAGAGCCTTCAGCGGGGGCTGTGCCATGTACGCCAATGCCTTCCAGCTCTGCCTCCACAGCCCACAACACTAATCAAAAGCCAGGTTGTACAGCAGGGGGATCAGCGGGTCCCTTTGCCTCACCCCACATTGAGGTAAGATTTTGGCTGACTGGTACCCAGGGCCTAGGACTGACATGCTTGTCATAGTCATTTGCTTCATTGCCCAATCAATGAATTTCCGCGGCGGGTGTGCTCTCTCCATGCAATAGTGTAGGTATGACCAGTCCACTCTGTCATAAGCTTTCTATTGGTCTAGGAATACTAATGCTCCACTAGATTTCAACTGGGTGACATTGGTGACTGTGTGGATGTTGTCCCAGATGCTCCTTCCAGGGACAAAACTGTGTTGGTTTGTTGAAATCATGTTCTTCCTAATGGAACCCAGATGATGTGCCAGGATTTTCAAAAGCAGTTTGGTGTCAGAATTATCCAGTAAGATTTGTCACAAGTTATCAAGTGAATGTGTGTCACCCTTCTTGTGAAGGAGAACAAGCAGGGCTTCATCCCCTCCAGGCATGAGCTTGGTCTCATCCAAGCATCTGTTGAGCTTGGCAAGGAGGATGTGGCTGAGGAGGTCTGGAAATGTCAAAATCAGTTCATACAGAATCCCATCAGGTCCTGGACTCTTCCGCCGGGGAAGGCTCTTGATTGCCATGTTGAGCTCATCCTTCATTATTGGCTCTGTGAGGGCCAATGTGTCCAGGGTTAGGGGTGGCTCTGCCCTTGCAAGGAAGGAATCAATGTCCTGAGGTAAGGCGCCCTTGTTTGAGTATAACTTTGTGTAGTATTCATGGGCTATGTCCTCTAGCGCCTCTGGGGAGTGTGCTATGGTACCATCTTGCGCGGCCAGAGCATCACATCAGGTTCAGGATTTCTGGGCAGTGAACTGACACATATAGAATCTAGATGATTTTTCAACCTCAGCCACCACTTTTGCTCCTGCTTGTAATGTGCGCCGTTCCTGTGCTTGCTGAAACCTTGGATCTCAAGGGTTAGCCAAACCCATTCCTTCATCCAATTGGTGCTGTGGCCCACTTGGGGGGCATTCCTCTTGAGATGTGCACGTTGATTGATTGCCCTTTAGAGCGCTGATGCCTTGGCCACGTGCCTCCTGGAGGACATACGTTTTGCGGTGGCAACCATCTCAGCTTTCAGGCGTCCCAAGTCTGGATTGGGTCTTCGCTGAGGGGGTCCCTCATATCACTAGCCAGGGTTTGTACTGCTAACCAGTGGGTGAAGTTGGCATTAGTTACAGTTTGTGGGTGAATCTTCTCCCATTTTGGGCATGGCTGTGTCTGCAACTCTGACCTCAATTAATCCTTACCAGCTGATGGTCCAAGTGGGTGACACTAACTGTCTCAAAGTTTTCTACCATACACTTGTGGGTCGCTAGGATGCAGATTAGGTTGATATGTGTCATTGAGAGCAGCTTGCCCTCTCTGACGTGTGGCCTTGTCATGTGCTCCAGGGTTGGTATGTCCTTTAGGCGTGCATTGATGACCCCTAATGTAGCCATTAGTGATACAAGTTTCTGGTTTCCTCAGGGATGAGCAATATCTGGGGGCCATCTAGTCTGTGGCTCTTGTGAGCCAACAGTTTATGTCCCCTAGGAGGAAGCTGTTTTCCAGTAGTGGTAGATTGGCCACCTCTTCAAAGAAGTTGGCTCAGTCGCTGGGGATGTTGGGGCATAAGTATTGACTAGGGTGTAATGATTTCCCTGCCAGGTGATCGTGATGGCCAGAACTCTCCCCCTAGGTGATCAGTCAAGGATGTGATGGTGATGTCCCTGCCTGGTTTGATCACAAACCTGCAGAGGGTGGACCAAGTTGAGAAGTATGGGAGGAGCATCTGGGTCCACTTGGGCTCCTCCCCCTTGGGCAGTGACTATCCTGGATCACCAGGATATCAGCCAGAGGGTTTTGCAGGTGCTGAATTTTCTTGGCCTGGGACATGGCAGCCTTCAGTCCTATGATATTGAACGTCTTTATTGTGATCAGATTACCCAATCCACCTGATCCGCCTTAATCAGATAGTTCAGGGCCATTTGACCCAGTTCTATCACGATTCAAGCTTTGAGTGCCCATTTGGGAGTTCTGCACCACTGAGCTGAGCTGAGGCACCACTCACTCTCTCAGTAGCTGGACCATCTTGAAATCTTTTGTAACCCTTGTTCTGAGAGTTTTTCGTCAAAACTATAGGTAGGTGACCAGAGTTGTGAACTCCAGCCTTAACCAGCACCATTTCATTTCCCACTCCCATGGGCTGCATTTGTCCCTGTGTCACCGCCTGCATCTGCTGTTTTGCTGTCCCCTCCATTGACTCCTTGGGGGTCTCTCTCAGGGATTCAAAATTGTTTGCATTTTCAATATTATTGGTTTACAGAATCAGATTAGCTTTTTTAGCTTCCTCAGCCCTCTCTCTGGCCTCAGCTCATCGCTTTGCTTTCTCCTCTGCTTTGCATTGTTTGGTGTTGACTGGTTTGATGATCTGATACTCACCATTTTCCCCCGGTTAAATGGGGTTGTTGCCATCTGAAGTTTACTGAAAGTTTCATCATTTTCATCCATTTCCTCAAGGGGTCCTCCTCCTCCTACTGCTTGCCTACAGCAGGGCATGCATGGGCCCAATGCCCAAGTGCCTGGAAGTGCTGGCAGATGGGAGGAGACTTCTCTGGGGGTTTTTTGAAGGGATCAGATGATTGTCCCTCCAGCAAGATGAACTGTGCGACATGTGGGATCAGTTGGGATTAGCTTCTACTTTGGGCTTGGGGTCATTAACCATGATCGCCTTCCCGCTGTAGAGTCATGGCATGAGGTGGAAGCGCTGCAGCTCAAACTGCTTCACTCTTCTATACTCCTCAAGGCCTTTGATTAGCTCTGCTTCAATGAAGTCGCGGTAGAGATCAGTAGGGAGATCTTCAAAGGAGATGAAGAGGTCATTCTCCTTGTTCCAGCGGGTGTGATGTACCTTTATGTGGTGGGGTACACCTTTGATGGTCACTTCAATGATGACCTTTGCTGCAGTGTTCCCCTGCTCCACTGTGGTGAAGCCAATATCTACAATACTTGTTAGAATTCTTGCTTAAAAATGGCATTTTCAAAAAATTCTTTCTTTTTTTGGTAATCACCATCAAGATCTCTGGGTATTTGAACCCAAAGTTCACTATAATCCCATGCTTAACAGGGGAGGAGGGTAGTGAATGTCAGATATTATTATAAAGCATATGCTGGTGGAGCATTTTCAAGTACCCTTCAGTATGGACTTGCATCTGTACTTTGGTCTGGTTCACGTGGCTAACCAGGAGCTCCTTGTGGGAGCTTTTGATGCCCTTGGGGAATGACATGTTGGTGTAATTACCACCCTTTGCAATGTTCGCCCAGGACTTCTGATTGGAGTTGTGCATCTTTTCCTTCTGTACCAATTATTGAATGTTCAAGTTCAACTTGAATCTTCCTTTGCTCTATAAAAGTGACACATATGAGAAAAAAATAATAATAATAGTAATAATTGATTTTCTTTCCTGTAAGCATCACTTTTGTTTACAGGTGATTAAATTGATTCAACCTATTAAATCTTGCCTTAATTGTGACATCCAATCAGGGGATGACAATATGACTGAATCCACTGAACTCACACACCTATGCAGCAGCAATGAAGGGTAACAGCATGGCCCAAAAGGCCCAGCTGCTCAACTTTAACCATAGTGCAAAAAGGGACCATATGTCCCAAGCAATGACTATCTCAATATGGTCCAAGATTTCCACAAAATTGGCAAAATCAGCCACACATTTCCCAAGTCCTCTTGTGAATTTGAAGTGCGCA
Source organism: Massospora cicadina (assembly GCA_022478985.1). Taxonomy (NCBI): domain Eukaryota; kingdom Fungi; phylum Entomophthoromycota; class Entomophthoromycetes; order Entomophthorales; family Entomophthoraceae; genus Massospora; species Massospora cicadina. The sequence goes on from JAKSZP010017467.1 coordinate 69,777, forward strand.
TTAACTTTGCCATTGAGGAACCTCTATGATATGAAGCAGTATGTCAGGCTATCCCAGGACGCTTCCCAGAAGCTGTAAGCTTGACTGAAAAACTCACAATGGGAACCTTAGATCTTGGCTTCACTACTGCTGAGGCTGCAGATGCACCATAACTGCCCCATTTGAAGTCACCTACACTAAGGTGAGAGTATGCAAGGAGCCTGAACAAATTACAGCCAATATCCCAATCACATGCACCTATTTTTGGGATGATGAAAACTTGTTTGTAGTACTAAAAGGACTCCCAACCACTGAAAAGCAGGACTACCTGGAGGCAGCACTAACAAGCGGCCTGAGCGCATATGGTGAACTAGTCTATTTTGAAATGGAGAAAAACTGCCTCCTGGCCCACCTGGCTACAGACAAGGCTGTAACAATGCTATGCCCAAGCATGGATGCTGATGAAGACATCAATACAATACCACCAAAGTGTACATCTTGGACCCAAAGGGGAATCAGTCTCGCCCTTTCTCAGTCTGCCCAGAAAAGAGCCCGCCCATATGCATGAGCTGCAACAAAGTAGGTCATAAAAACAATGCCTGTCCGGCTACATGGGAGGGAAAAAGTTATTGAGTGTGAAGAAAGTCTGAAGGATATAAATCATGGGGACGCATTAACAGCTCACTTCTGGGAATCACAGGCTAACTATGAGGTGGTCTAACCAGTCTCTCCAGAGCAACGTAAAGAAGCGAAGATGGCCAGAAAAGCTGCGGAGAAGGCCAAGCAGAAGAAGCTGAAGGAGGAGAAGGAAGCAGCATCTTGGGAGAGCAGCCAAGTGCAACATTGAGCAATAACAAGAGCACCTCTCTAGTATGACCACCCCTAAGACAGCCCAGCAGCCACAAGATTATGAGCAATGGTCATTCTTATCAGAAATGGACTATACACACTTTCTACCTGTACACAATGGAGCCCAACCCATTCAAGTACCAGTAAACAAACCCATTTTACAAGCTAACAGTTTCTCAAACCTAAACGGGATGGAGGACAACAGTGCTCACTGTATGGAGAACCCAAATCTGAACTCTGGGCCACCAGAATAGCAATCAAGTACACCACCAGCCCAAACCATTTATGTGGGTCCTATAACTAGGTCCAGACTCAAGCAAGCCACCGCAGCTGCACAGGGTCAATCTGGCCTCATGCAGTCATATCAGGCGTGCTGGGATCGCTAATGATTGGGACTTCAACATAGCAGGACACTCATCCAATAAGTCCCTGGATAAGAAACGTGGTCTCCTGATAAACCCACCGGTGGATGTGCTTGCCTTGCAGGAGAGCAAGTGCACCACTGGAAATGAGGAAGAGTGGTCCAGGCTCTTTCTCCCTTTGCGAACATTCTGGACCAGCTTTTGTGGATTTGTAGTCAAAGCAACAGCTGCCATCACAATTACCAACTATTACTCTCATTTGGAAGGAAGGGCTCTAGTTCTGGCCTTCAAATGGGGGAACCAATCATATCAGGACACTTTAGTATATTCCCCTGTTGAAGAGGACAAAAGGGAAGAGTTTTTGAGCAACCTAATTGCTTGAACCTTCCAGAAGAAACGATTTACCTAGGGGACTTCAATTGTTGGCTGGACGGAAATTGTGACAGATGGCCAAATGTCACAAACCAACCAATAGGATCAAGCCAATTACAGCAATTAATGACATCAAAATGTCTTCTAGATGCCAAACCATTCTCAGAATCATACTTTCCAAATCTGAAGCGGCCAAATATTGTAGGTAATCAACTAATCAGCGCCACTAGACTGGATTGGATACTCATACCCGTGTCGTTGGAATCATAAGCTGAAGATTTTTCAACAATTGACTTACATCTATCAGACTACAGAGTGGTGAAAATTAGTATCCAAGAAAAGGAAGAACCACCCAAGAACCAACGTTGGAAAAGGATTCTGCCAAAGAACGTGAATCTGATCCAAGTAGAAGATCAGACAAAAAGACATGTAGTTGAACTAGCCAAATGCACCTACTCTGATACCTTATGGCAGCAGTTGCAAAGGTTAAAAAAGGAAATTCTATCCGCCCCAGCCCATGCAGCATCCCGTTGCACAAGGAAGGAAATGGCAAAACTTTCCAAAGCTCAGAAAAAATTCAACCATCTGGAAAGATACCCACCCTGTAGTGGTTACTCACCACAGTGGGCTAAAGATTGGGTGAAACAGACACTAATTGTCAAGAAACACAAACAACTCCAAATGCACATAGAGGCCCTCTGAGCAGGTGCCATATGGGCTGTTCAAGGGGACTGACCATCCAAGTTTTTCTATCAAACTTACAAAATGAGGTCAAAAATGCCAGTCTCACTGAACTCCAAACATGCGAAGGCCAAACCACTAGCAACACAGAAGAGGTAGCATCCATCACCCACTCCTACTACTCAGAACTGTATAAGGAAGCCCCAACAGAGAAAGCTGCTAAGAACTACTTCATCAATGCTGTTTCCAACCATGCCAAGCATTTAGCCAACCTTGTTGACCCCATAACGGAGGATGAGCTAGCACAGGTTCTATGGATGCTCCCTACCAACAAGTCACCAGGACCAGACGGCATCCCCTATAAATACTATAAAGCACACTATGAAGTAATAAAGAAGCACATGCTATCTCTCTTTAACTCAAGTCTGAAAGAGGGGAAAGTGATCCCTGGAGGCGCAGAAGCCTATACCATAGTGCTGCACAAAAAAAGGACCGTACTGACTGAACAACTGGCGCCCAATATCTCTAATCAACGCGGATATGAAGATAATGGGAAAGATAATGGCTAAGCGTCTCTCAGAAAAAGCCAAGGAGTGCATTGCCCCACAACAGCAGGGTTCACCCCAGGGAAGAGCATTTGGGACAACATCCACCAAGTAACAAACACACTGGGAGGAGCATCCAAGGGCACACTTTGCTTTCTAGACCAAGCTAAGGCATATGACAGAGTTGACTGGGAATACTTGGCGGCTATACTTCACAAACAGGATTCCCCAAACCCTTTATCTCATGGATAGCGAACCATCAGCTATCATCCACCTTCTCAGTTCTAGGTTCTGCATTCATTCCGCCTCATGTCACACCAGAAAAGGCCTCCGTCAAGGGGCTCCTTAGCCCTATCTTGTACAACCTCACAATTGACCCCCTCCTACGGATGATGGAGAAACAGTTATATGGCATTGAGTGCAAGGAAAAAAACCACTTAAAGTTTTGGCCTTTGCAGATGACTGTGTAGTAGGGTCTCCTCCAAGGCGGATTCCAAAAAAGTAAAGGAGATAATCAGCCTGTATGAAAAAGCCTCTAAATCCAAACTAAACAAAACCAAATCATAAGCCTTGGTGCTATCAGATGCTAAGCGCTCAGGCCCTAAAAACAAGAGGATAAAAAGAAAAGTCGCAAACACAAGCAAAGTGAAGAAGTGTAAAAAATCCAGCTTTGTCAACCACCTTTTCAGATGCCTTGCCTAAAGGAACCCATCATTCACCTAGGGATCCTCATCACAAGTGCAGGTATAGCAACACAAGAGGTGGAAAAGAGAAGCTACTTCAGGATATCCAAAGACAGTGGCAAAGTGGAAGTTCAGGAAGACATCTCTGGCTGGAAAATTTCGCCTTGCCAACACTGTGCTCTTCTCAAAAATTTGGTACCCTACACATGCTATCGCCTTTAGCAATTTTTTTTTAAAAAAACTCACATCAATTTTACAACCTTGGTTCTGGGGATCATGCTCCCCCCATCCAGGATCACCACACTAAGGGGGCCAACTTCTGAAGGCGGGATGGTGCTAATAGACCCTGAATGCAACGCCGTGAACATATACAAAAACGAATCAGTGCTGCGACCTCAAAAGAAGGGAGTCCGCCTCCATGGGCATCAGCAGCAAGGACCCAAATAGCCAGAAACCTAGCTCTCAGGAACCAGGATCCCCAACCACCCTATTCAATTACCTAGGTTCACGCCCAGGGTTAGTAGGGCCATGGGATGCGATTCCTGAGGCCAAGGCGATGCTCCGTTATTTTAAAATATTAAAAATAGAAACTAGAATAAAACTCAAATCTCATAAAACGTGCCAAGGGTGAAAATGGAAAATTCTAAAACTCAATAAGCACCCAGCACCACCAGCCAATGCAAATTCTAAGGACCCAAGCATCCATCCAATCCCAGTGCCAGATTCACGGGGAATAAACTCTCCTGAACTATGTAATACTACTTGGAGAATATCAATTGAGCCACTACTCCACCCCAAAATTACAACCCTGCATTGGAGAGTTGCTAAACAACAATTTGGACAGACGAGCGATCAAACGCCACACACAAGCAGTGCACAGTGTGAAGCGAAGAAGATTCACTGCACCACAGGTATGTTTCATATAACAGTGATAAGAGTCTGAGAAGAAGCGGTGCGCTTAGCACAGCTAAAATCCACAAATCCCAACCACATAGCCAAGGACTGGCTCTTCCAGGCCAGGTCAAGGTATCAAGACCTTGATTGCAATAAGAAAATTTTCGTTTTAGCATTATGGGCGATCCATAGTAACTGGGTTGCTGCCACTGCAAGCCCACAAGGGTCTTACCCAGCTAGGCTGTCAATAACTTTTGCTTTAGTATAAACAAAAACTTTGGCTACTGGCTGTTTGGGGATGCCATACCACCAAAACAGCGTGCGCAAGTAGCATCTTGGGCCAATTCACATTGTTCAAAATTTTCATGGTGCAACAAACATGTTTGTGGAAAGCCCATTTACCCAAGGCAACCAAAGTCTCCCCAACAGCAACCCACAGCAATGCGCGATGCCAAGGTTGTGTAAATAGCATCTAACCACTTTAAAATAATCCCTTTTACTCGCCTATCCCATCCCTCAAGTGCATCGTCTCCAGTCATGTATTACTGATTAAAAATTAATAAAAATAAAAAATAAAATAGTAATAATCGTAATAATTTAACACATTTGAACATAATTTAATTTATAGATTCTGAGGCCACATCACTACTGGGTTGGATGACCCTTCTTTGGGAGGGGGAGGAGAGTGAGATCAAAGCCAAAGGGGCAACTTGGGCTTGCCAAGGATTGCTGGAGCTGCAGTGGGTGTAGTTAAACTTTTTGGAATTGTCAAAGAATAGCTGGTTGAACCAGACTGAGAAACCAAAGACAAAACGCCTGAGTTAACCTTAGCACGTAGCATGGAAGAGCTGGACTTTAAGAAGACAGATCTATCCTGAACCAAGAGGCTATATAATGTAGTGATCATATTCTAAAGGTCAAGAAAAATTGGATGTTGTGACTAAGGAAGAAGAATACCATCCGCTTTTATCCAGTCAAGGTGGGGGAAGTGTTTAATGGTTGACTGGACCTTAATTGTTGGTATTTATGGACCAAAAATATCCTAAGTATATCCAAAGCTTGGGATCCACGGCCTATCAAATCCACTTAATTATATTTTAATAGTTAGCATGGGCCTGGGGCTTTGTTATTTAAGTCAGACTTAATAATAGTTGACTTTATGACTTGAGCTCATGGGCTTAGTTGGTCAATGTCAAAATTAGTTCTTAATGTTGAATGAGTTTTTGATTAAATTAACTAGTAACTAGTGGTATGAATCAACTTGGTATGTGCTACCAATTGCTCAAGAGGAGCAACGGTTTAGCTATTTTCAGAGCGCATCAGATAAATCGCTGTCCTGAGTTAACTGTCAGTTAGACAACGACCCTGAGGCCATGTGGAGTTACCACAGAGTCTTATAGATTGTAGACCCGCAGATGTATCTATTGCGCTCCACTGGCTAAGTGCCAATGAGAAATGAGGTGTCATGGGTGAGATGTGGTTAACATTGAACACTATAAATTTTCTCTAATTTGATACAAATAAAAAACAATCTTTAAGCATAACAATTTAATAGTTTAATATACAAGCTTTTTGTATTTAATACTTTTTTGTTGTATTAAGTTGAAGAATTACTTGGGATAAGAAGGATCAGGGCAGTGAGCCATTGTACAAGTAAACGACAGAAGAATACAGCCTTGAAGTATCATTTCCAAAGAGTTTATATCTTGACTATGGTCACCGTCTGGTCTATTGTCTCCATATAATAGGCGCTCAAAACTCTGACTTCTCTCCTCAGAAGAACCAGCCCATCTGAAGTAGGCCAAAACTTCAACAGGCAGAAACCCTACATTAGGACTTGTATAGTATATATGAAACAATATTTATTAGAATAAAGCCTCGAAGTATTTATAGTATTTTAAGGCTAAAATTGAGAGTTAAAGAGAGGATCAAAGATAAGCGGAAGGTAGATAAGCAAAGGTAAATGAGTAGAGTGTAGATAAGTAAGGTACTAAGCAATAGATAGTAAGTAATTCCTATCTTAGTGAAAATTGTTGGCTTTGTTTGCTTATATAATAATAATTATTAAATGATTAATTATCCTTGACTTTAGTCTCAGGTAATTGTAAAACTCAAATAACTATCAGGTGCAAACTTAACAGTTTTATAACAGTTGAAAAAATCGAAATACTATTAAATATTATCAGGGATGATCCCTGATACATTGAGTTAGTTCAGCTCAAGCTAATGAGGAGCACAACTCAGCATTCATCTTTAATTAAATACTAATAAGTCAATACCCTTAGTAAGAGGCTTCACCCACAAGAGATTGAATCCTGAAAACAAGAAAATTTTAAATATTTTGAAGGCCAATCGCTTCCTTCCCACTCTGAGTATGACCTGGCCTTTCATTTGACAAGAAAGCAAAAAAATTCAACTTTCCCTCTGTACCACTATACAGAGCAAGAGGATAAGGCCCTATAGGTGTTGTTATACAACATGCTCCTGAAAAGGTGGGCTTTCCAAATCCTCCATTACATTCCCCATTGTATTTGCTCAAAAGGCTGATGGTACACTGCACCTGTGTGTGGACTATGGCCATTTGAATAATATTGCCATGCACAGTCCCTATCCACTCCCCTGAGCAGACCATCAGCCAGGCATTTGCCAAATACTGGTTGTTTTACAAGCTCGACCTTGTGAAAGACTTCAATAAAATCTGGGTATCAGAAGGTCAGGAATGGCTAATGGCCATTCATACCAAGCAGGGTATTTTTCAATTCTGTGTAATGCTCTTCAGTCTTAAGAATGTTCCCGCTACCTTTCAGTACATGATTGATGACGTTCTGGGCAATCTTTATTTCAGTTTAACAGTGGCGTACATTGATAATATTCTAGTACACTCTCCCACTCCCAAACAGCATGCAAAGGAGCTGGAAGTTGGACTGGAGGCGCTGAATAAGGAAGATCTTAACTTACAGCCCTAAATTGTGAGTTTTTAAGGGAAAAGGTTCCCTTCTTGTGAAACCTTGTCTTTAAGAATGGTTATGTTATTCTGCTCATCAAACTCAATGCTTTCCTTTCCTGGACCACGACCACCATGAAGAAGCAGCTGCCTAATTTCTAGGGGACAAAAATTCTCTTGTAAAAAATTTTACCAGATTTTTCTTAGTTGGCGGCGCCTCTTCGTCCCCTGATGGGGAAGATTATTCATTCAAAGGATGGCGGATTGCCAATGCACATTTGAGGCAATCAGTCAAGTTTTTGTGGCACCTCTAAACCTTAAGCATGCTAATTCCTCCCAGCCTTTTATCTTGGCATACAATGCCTTAGCAACTGCAGTGGAAGAAGTCCTGCTTCAGGATCACAATGGGGCGGAACAACCCATTGCCTACTTCTTGCATAAGTTCTCCACCTTGGAACAATCCTGGGTCATTTGCAATAAGGATCAATACACTGTTTCATGGTTGCTTAGACACTGGTGGTACCTTCACTAAAGCGCATGACATGGAGTGGTTGTCGAAATTGACCACAAAGCCTAATGCACTTCAGAAAGCCTCAGAAGTTGGCGCACTGTCAGGCTAAGACGTTTCATGAACTGTTCAGATTTGATTTCAGATACAAGTTTGTAAAGGATTCACTAAACATTCTCCCCAATCTGTTGATCCATAACCCTTCCCTGAGTTTCAGAACCCATCGTGCTAAGGAATGCCTGGATTTTGGTGTGGGTACGCCTATACCCATAGGGGCAGCCAAGGTCCAGTGAGCACCTCTGTATTCAGGGGACAATGGGCGGGTGCGTCAGAGGAGGTGGCTATAAGGCTCCACTCCATATAGTTGTTGCCAATATATGTTTATGTTTATTACAATTACTAACAAATAAGTTTTTACAATAATATTTTGAAATTAAGCAAAAGGGAAACTTCTAAAAAACGAAAAAGATAATCCAACACACTACCAAAAGCAGTGTACTGGGTTATATAGTGGTACGGGGAGAGCTGTTAAACTGATTCACGGTAGTTGGTTCAATTTCTGATTTCAAACTTTAATAATTTACAGTTTCAAACCAACGACATTTTTATATTATTAGTTGACTTCCAAACTATTCTCGGGTCATTTTCCTCAAATTCCAGAAATCTGATTTCACGTTTTAATTATGGATTGGAGTGACGAGTTCAAAACTTGTTGTTTGCTCTCTTTTCCTCGACTTTCCCAGTGAATTGGCTTATTAGGTATGTTTTTGTTATGCAGGTTGGCTTCTTTATAAACCAACCGTTGGAGGCAGGTGATGGGGGCCGTGGTATGGTGGCTAATAATTTTTTGAAGCCTTCATAAATTTGGTGGGTTTTCCTTAAATAAAGACCAGCTCATTTTGAGACTTGAGTGAATATGGGCTGGTATGTAGATGGATACAATGTGTGGGCAATCAGGGAGGGGCTTTGGCTACCCATTCTCGTTTAGGGTATGCCTTAAGCCAGAGATATGGGTGAGAGGAAGGGCCTTAAAATTTAAATCCTTTCTGGTTCCTAAAGGGCCACACCCCTGTCCAGCTTGATGTCTGTCCCCAGTGGCCTTACAATACCCTTTACTTGACAGGTAGGGTTAATACTCCCTTCAAGTGCTTTTGCCAAGAATAATTTTGTGAGGAGTGGGGAGTTAGATGGCAGCTAGGGTGGCGGACTTGGGTGGTCAGGTGCAGAAACATTTGTATTCTCCTTGTGAAATTCCTCAAGTAACTCCTTACAGTTGGTACAGTTCTTGGATGGTGCCCAGCTGTTCTATATGATGTATATCCCTTCCATGACACCAGTTAGTGCACTTGCCGTTTAACCCACCTGGAATCCAAAACATTTTTACCTCAAATTCAGGGACTCCTCCCCCATGATGGCCTCAACCTCTTTTGGTTTCTTGCCTCAAAAAGGAGTGAGTGAGGAAGCATGAAACTAGGTATTGATTTATAATAAGGGGGTAATTCCAAGTGGAAAGCGCCATTGTTCAGGACCTTGGCAATAGGAAATGGTCCTGCCCTTTTGAAAGCTAATTTCTGACATGGTACCTTGATGTGCAGATTCTTAGTGTCCACCATCACCAAATTCCCTTCTTGATAATTGTGGTCTTCATGTCGCTTCTTATCTGCATATAGTTTGGGACCATTGGATAATTTAGTAAGTTGTTTCTGGACTTGTTGGTGGATCTTCTTGATGAGTATGATGAAGATATCTGCTTCTGGGATATTACTACGCGTCTGAGGTCCAATGGTGAAGCAGGGTTGAACCCCAGATTGAATACATTGGTGCACTCCTGTTGACTAATGGAGGAACTTGTTATAGAAAATTTGGGCCAAAGGAAGGTCCACTGCCCATGTGTCTTAAGAAGTAGTTGCGTAGCATCGGAAATACTGCTCTAAGTGCTGGTTTGTATGCTCCATTTGGCCATCATATCGAGGGTGATAAGCTGTTGATCTGCAAGGCTTAATTTTTAGCATTTCTTTTAAGGCCTCCCAAAAACGCGATGTGAACAGAGGTCCCTGTCACTGATTATTTCCTGTAAACCCCCAAACAAGGCAAATGCATACTCTATAAAAAACCGTTCCATGTCCTCAGAAGTTGTGGTTGTCATACAGGGGATAAAGTAGCATACTTTGTAAAGAGATTTACTACCACCATGATCATGTCATACCCATGAGAGTTGGGTAAGCTTACAATGAAGTCCACTGACAATGATGGTAATGAACCTGCCTCTTGCTGGAGAGGGTGCAGAAGGTCTTTTCGTCCTGTCCTATCTGTCTTTTAACTGGTATAGACTAAGCATTGCTCAATCCAAATGGAGATTTCCTTTGTCAGCACATTACAATCAGAACCCTCGCTTGATTATATTTAATACATTTTTTATGCTAGGATGCCCTAAGTTGGGGGATCGTGATGTTCCCTTATGATGCGGGAACGCATCACATAAGAAAGAAAAAATTTGCCACAAACTATATTACCCCTATCCTTTCAGGAATATCATCCAGAAGGGGCGTACCCGCTTCAATCTTCCCTAGGAGTTCCTGCCCTTCAAGATCTGTGGAATGGGATGCTGAAACAGCATCCAGGAGAGAACCCACGCTGTTAGGTGCACCAGGGCTGGATCAGAGTGGTAATTTTAGTTACTGTCTGGTTTGACTCTGATGGAGTAATTTCCACTATTAGCACAACAGGGGTATCAGGAATACTGGTGGATGTGGAATCACAGTAAATGGTATTTGGACTTAGACTTGGATTTGGATTTGGGCTTTGATTTGGGTTTTGACTTTGGATGTAGGTTCTGGAGTGTGGGTGCAAACATGGCGATGCTGGAAGTGGGGGAGCTATGACCAGATCAGGGGGGTTACTGTTATTAAATTAGGACCTGTCTCCACATTGGGACCCATTAGGGGATGTAGGAATCAAGCTTGTTGTGTGCTCGCTGGTGCTAAACGCCACTGGAATCCACAACGGTTTTATTAATTTAAAGTTAATAACACTAATATAATAGAAAGTTGAGTTTTAATGTTTTTTATTAGTGCAAGCGTGGGAAGAGAAAAAACATATCCTCTCAATATCCGATCAGTCAGTATTTAAACTGTATTGAGGGTTAAAGGGAATTCAATGATAAGTTTGGAACAGCCTGTTACAGTCTGAATAAGGAAATATGTGAATTCAGCCTATTGAAGCTCATAAAATTCGCTTCACTTTGGCTGAACAGTGGATGGGGAGTTAATTTTTTACAATACGTACCCATGGGGTAATAATTTAATAGATTTCAGCTAATCCCCTTTAGAAAAACTTTATTGCACCTTGGGGGACCTCCGCCATGCCTCTAAAAGGGGGTGGTCCCCGCTTAGGTGTTTGAAGGGAATTGGATGTGGCAGGGAGAGAAACTGCCAATTGACTCCTCAGGTTCCCTCGCAAGGTCAGGGCAATTTGACTGCCAACTTTGTGCTAATTGCCAGTTTAGTATTTGTAACAGTGTTACCCCACTTGCGAGGTTCCACCAAGAATTGGCCAGGGTCTTTTGGCTGATAAAATTGTTAATATTATTTAATTAAAAAATATCAGTATTGCTGACTTGTAAATGTCCAACATTCCCCTTTTTGGCTGATTTTGCCCCAAAACATTATTATCCTGAAACCAGGAGGGCAAATGTCCGACATCACCCCCTCAAGGATGTTAGGGGAGAATAATACCTTTAGAAGCGACCATGTACCTGATTGATGGTAATCCCTGTAGCTAAGGACTTTATAGAGTACTCGTTTCCTCTCTTGTAGGTGATGGTAAAAGGACCCTCCCAAATTGATCCAAGCTTACCTCTTCTAAGAGTGATGTGGTTATGGTAGTAAAATACCATGTCAGACACTTGGAATTTAGGTAAGGGGTTTGGAGCTCATTGGCAGCCTGCCCTTCTTTAGTTACCATTTTTGCTAAATTGGTCATAGCCTCAGATTTTTAGTTGGATGATGCGCTGAGCCAATTTTCTCATGACTTTCTCAAGTTCATCAACTTTAGAGGATAAGACATCTCTAGCTAAGAGGGCAGGTATTCCTGGTTCCCACCCATACAAGACACAGAATGGGAAAATTTTCAAGATCCGGTGATAACTAATCTGGTAGGTCATAAGGACACTGGGTAGGTATTGATCCCAGCGAAGAGGATCAGAGGAGCCATTTTTGTAGAATGGAAACCAAGGTTCCATTGGCTCTTTCCACTGTCCCTTTGGTAGATGGATTGTACAGAGCCGAGAAAAGTTGTTGGGCTCCCATGGAGGTAGCCAAAATTTTGACTACTCTGGGGATAAAGTTCTTACCATTATCGCAGAGCAATACTTGAGGACAGAAATGTCAAGAGAAAACGTTCTGATGTAAAAATGTGGCTGTGGCCTTGGCCGTTTGGGCAGGGAGAGCCACGGCTTCAACCCACTTAGTGAAGTGGTCAATGGCTATGAGGATAAATCTGTTTACACCAGTAGTTTGAGGAAGAGTACCAACTACATCCAGACTGATGGTGTGGAAAGGTTGTTGAGGGTAGTTGGTTGATACTGGTGTCTAGTCTTAAAATCAGATTGCTTCTTACACGTGAGTCAGGCTTTCAAGATGTCAACAATATATTCCATGATTCCATCCCAATAGTACTATCCTTAATCCACTCATAAGTTTTCTTGGCCCACCATGACTTAAAGTGGAGTGAACTTCTAGGATAGCAGGTATGCGTTCTGAGGGCCAAAGGTAGGGCAGCCAAATTGCCCCCACCTGCCTATACAACTTCCTGTTCTCCACTTTGGTGTTGCGGGAGTTCTGGGCTAACATCTTCTGGACAGGATCATCCCCATCCTCCCATTCATTTGGGGTCATTAAGAGGTCATGTAACCTCTCCATCTCACTATTATCCAAGTGAAGGACTGGCAGCCGAGTCAACCCTTCAACATTCATGTGACGGGTCCTAGCATGGTGTTCAATCTTCATGTTGTAATGCTGGAGCTTTAGAGCCCAGCGAGCTAACCGGCCAGTAGGATCCTTCATATTCTGTAACCACTTCAACGAAGCGTGGTCCATAACTACAGTGAAGGTGGTCCCATATAGGAAAGGGCGGTAGTGCTTCACAGTTAACAGAACAGCAAGGTTTCCTTCTCTGTAATTCTGTAGTTGCGTTCCGCCTTTGAAAGCATCTTACTGAAATAGGATACATGATGATATACACCGTTTTCATCTAATTGGGCTAAGATGGCCCAACAGCATAGTATGAGGCGTTGGTAAACAAGATAAAGGGTTTAGTATAATCTGGGTGCCAAAGGATAGGACGTTGTTGTAGCAGTTGCTTCAGCATCTCAAAAGAGGCCTTTTGTTCAGCACCCCAATAAAAAGGGGTATTCTTGGTTAATAAATGGATAAGGGGCTCGCTGAGTTGGGCGAACTTAGGGATGAACTGATTTTAATACCCCATCATCCACAGAAATACCTGAATATCCCATAGATTTTTAGGGGGAGGCATTTTTGAGATTTCTTTGACCTTTTCCTGTATGGGTTGAATTCCTTCTTAAGAAATTGAGTGTCTGAGGAAATCCAATTTCCTTTGGAAGACGGTACACTTTGAGGGTTTCAACTTAATATTTGACTTATGTAACAATTAAAACACCTCCTTCAGATGATCAAGATATTCGTTGAAAGTTTTTTAAGAACACCGTGTGTCATCAAAATAGACGATGACACAAGATAACTTCAGTCCTGCAAAATGTGATCCATTAACTTTTCTTTCTCGTTGCAAATACTTTTGCAACCCATTCAATTCAAGACTAAATCTAGTTTGATAATCTCATAGAGGGGATTAGTCTGCGCCCATGTCTGGGAGCAGTTGGGCAAGCAAGGCAAGAGGAGCAGGCGGAAGGCCCGCGGCCTCTAACATTCAAAAACGCCCCGGAGAATCTGGTGGAATAGAAAAAAATCTAAAAAAACCAGCGGTCACAATTTCCCTGGAGATACTCATGTGGCAAGCACGATACAACCAGTACATCAACACGCCACATTCCCAGCCACTTTCGTCGGTGTAATTTGGAGTCTGTGTGTATCTGGACATCCAAAAAATGGCCCTATGGGAAAAATTTTGTGAAGATGTACACAAAATTTTCCCAACCGCGGTGTATGTGGCACCTCACTCCATGTCGTGCGGTTGGCTGGACCTAGGTTTCAAAAACAAAATAGCAGCAGATGAGGCTGCAGTGGTGCGCATAGTGGTTGACCTCCCCGAAGGGCAATGGGTCATCAAAACTAAACGCACCAGATGGACAAAATCAAACCAAATTTTCCTCACGTTTGACTTTTTGCCTACTATGGTAAAACGTGACATTTTGGAGCAACACCTGAAAGATGGTCTCACTATATACAGCAAAATACAATCTTTCGAAATGCAACGTTTCATGCTGATGCCACACCTGTGCACTGGCAAAGCCATCGCAGTTCTGACCCCAACTGAGGAGATTGTGAAGGACCTAACCCAGATCCCGCACTCCACCTTTATTGATATCGCAGGGCACACCACCCACCCATTCCAGGTAACTGTGGACAGCGCGCCCCCCATTTGCACCCACTGTGACGTGTTCGGCCATAAGGCGCATGCATGCCCCATCAAAGAGGGCGTCACATTCCAAGAGCACCCCTCAGCAGCCATGGCCAGTGGGGAGGCGCACTACGAACCAACCGCAAGCACCAAGGAGGCTTTCCCGTGGGGAGCACAAGGCTGCTACCTATTGGTAAAGCCCATCTCCCCACAGGAGCAGAAGAAGGCTAAGCAGGCCCATAGGACCGCAGCCAAGGAAGCGGCCAAGGCCACCACCACCATCCCACACTCACAACGCCAGGAGGACATGGAGACCTTCGTGGTGGAAGCAACTTGGGAATCCATCACCCAATCAGATTGGGAGACCCAAGCCAAATGGGCCACTCAATCTGAGGATCCGATGGGAGATTTGATCTCACCCAATCACTGTACCCAAGCCCCAGTTGAAACTGACTTGGGACCTATCCCAACCAAAAAAAATTTTTTTGCCCCACTCGACGGTGCACCAAACTTATCCGCACTGTAAAAAATTCGTCCAACATCAGGAAAACAAAAAGCGAAGGCTAAAGCCAATACAACTCTTTCCGCAAAAATTAACAAAAACCCCGATAGCATTGCTGCTAATACCCATGCTGCTGTGAAAGCCCGTGGGGACCTGGAAGAGGCTGGTGGGCCCAGGGGCCCTCCCCCTCGCACCTAAGGTGCAATGGGGGAAACCTTCACTCTAGGGATGCTGAATATCGCTGGACTCAAGGCCTCCCCATCCTGGGCTAGGAAACTGAGTTTTTTACAAAACAATTTACCCGTGGATATCCTGGCCATCCAGGAGTCCCACTGTCCACAAGGTTCCGAGGAAGCTTGGAAAACAATGCTCCTACCATCCCTATCCTTTTGGTCAAAGCACTGTGGGGTGCTAATTCAGAAAAACAATTTTTTCAAATTTACATCTTCAGAAACATTCCTAAATGGCCGAGTGCTCGTTGTCACCTTCTCATGGGCTGATGTTGCACACACAATCATCAACATTTACGCCCCAAACAGTGCACAAGAGCGTCAGGAATTTTTCTTGTCAGTCAAATCCCTCCCGCTACCCCCCGATTCTTTCCTAATTGGTGACATGAACTGTTGGCTAACCTCACCAACGGACTGGTGGCCACCCTCACCCCACATCCCACAGGGTCACATAGAACTATGTGTTCTAAAAGCCACCCTTGGGTTAATGGATGCACTGCTGCGACATGCCCCACTGCTCAAAAACATGATGCATCCCCACGTCCACAATGGCCAATTAAGGTCCATGACCCACATTGACCTTATTCTAGCACCGGCAAAATTCCAACCCCACATCTCCCACTTCAAAACAACGAAAATGGAATTCTCCGACCACCAACTGGTCTCAATAACATACCACTTACCTGTCACAGTTGCAAAGGCCCCACATTGGTGCAAAATCTGCCCCCCAGAGCTTGCGTCACCAGGATTTTCCACATGGGTGGAAGAGGCAACTTTGGCAAAATCGTTTGTTGCACCATTTTACACAGACCCCATTTCCACATGGGCAACTTTCAAAGAGGACACCATCCGCCATTATCACCATCTCTCATCCAGACGCTCACGAGCCACATTGGCAGTTATATCGCGGGCGCTGGCAGAATTGGCCCATTTGGAGTCCAACATTCCAGCCTCAGGATATAGCCCTGCATGGGGCCAGAAGTGGGTGGAGGCAGCCGCCCACCTCAACGCACTTGAAAGGCAACACAAACATCAGGTTTGTGTCCAATACAGGGCCACACGCATCACTAAAGGTGACAAGTGCACCGCATACTTCTTCAAAAAAAATTTTGCACCACGCCAGAGCATGGCCTGCACACAGGTGCGAAGATCGGATAATTCTATTGTGGACACACCGGCCAAAGTGGCAATTGAAATGCAAAGATATTACTCCAAGTTATACTGAGCTGAACCAATTCAGCCAGCCGAAATGGCAGAATTTCTTGACAGAGCTCATATCTGCACCATTTTCTGATACCCGGAAATAATGAATTTAATTACTCCAAATGAATTATGGACTACCATTTGCAGTGTGCCAAACCGAAAATGCCCAGGCCCAGATAGAATTCCAAATGAGTTCTACAAAAAATATTTTAAATATATATCCCCATTGCTGCTAGCCTCACTCAACCAAAGCCTGTTGGAAACGCGCCTCCTACCAGGAGGACATGAGGCCTTTACGGTCACACTCTTCAAGAAAGGGGATAGGCTAGACTTAGCCAACTGGCGCCCCATTTCTCTGACAAACACAGACACC
>JAKSZP010017468.1:0-86288 GCA_022478985.1 Massospora cicadina
TTTGGTTTAAGCAAGGAAGAATGAACCAAATTTTTTGCTGGTCAGTGGGTCCTTCCATCGCAGATTCATAAACATAAAGGAAGGAGGCAATACTGCCCTCACCAGGATTGAACTTGTCTTGCATAAAAGGGTTTTCTTATTCTAGAGCGCTGCTCAAGCTCCTCCAGGCGGGACAAAGCGCTTGTTAGTAGCTTTTCAAGAGCAACTAGTTTTGATGTAAAGGAATCCCCTGTAGTGAGCACCACTTTGTAGGAAACCAGCTGTTTTTGACTTGCTGGTACTTTTACGCCGCTGGCTTCCACAAAGATTTATATAAAATTTAGAATAAAGCACTTATAAAAATTAGGTTTTTAGGATTTTTATTTTAAATGCGAGGGTTAAACAGAAAACAATATCCCTTGACATCTGACCATTTGGTATTTAAAGTATTTCAAGGGTTGAAGGACTTTGGGGATATGTTCAGAATAGCTTAACCTAGTCCAAATTAGGAAATATGAGGGGACAACGTATCATAACTTAGGAACTTTCTTCAGGGTAGCGGAAAGAAAGAAGAGGAATTTTAATTGGCCAGAACATACCTGTGAGGTAACGTTTTTATGAACTTAAGCCAATCCCCATCCAAGAAGTTTCTTGCACCTTGGGGAACCACCGCCAAGCCTATAAAAAAAGGGGGGTCCTGCGTAGGTGCATTGAAGGACTTTGGGGTGGTGGGGATAATACCTTCCAATGGTAGCCCCAAAGTCTGTTGTGGGATCAGAGAAATGTAATCGCTCAATTTTACATAGGGTGCCTGTAGAGGTTTTGAACTAGTGTTACCCTGATTAACAGGGTTCCATCGAGAATTGACCAGGGTCTTTTGGCCAAATTTTCTCAACATTATCATTTAAATTGATTTTAAGGGCATTGGAGAATCGCAAAGGGCCAGCATTTCCCCTTTTTGGCTGAATTTGGCCTACCACATTCTTATTTTTCTGTGGCGAGGGCAAATGTCCAACAGAAGTAACTGATCCCACTTGGAGGTGTAGTTGGTGGCCTTCTTCATGAGTATTCCAGAAAGAGTCAGATTGGCCCTTTAAACGCTTCATTTATTTAAATTTGTAAAAAACATTGGATTACTGTTAAGAACCAACAGGAGCATGATTTTCTTGACTTTTTTATATAATTTTTCTCTTGTTTGGACAACAAGATCTGTGGACACCTTGTCTTGTTATATAATGAGTGTAAAGGACCAGGAAGCCACACTGGAAGCATAAGTCTTCACTGCTACTGTTTAAACCATTTAGTGAATTAGTCAATGGTAACTATCACAAGCCTAGCTCTTCTATATGCTCATGATATTGGGCTCACAATTTCAATGGTCACAATGTGGAATGGGCAGTGGGTGGCACTGGTCAAAGTTAAACTTTTGGGGCAATGCTTGAACAGTTACATGGTATACATAGTTCCAGGGTATTGCCGTTGTTGGTCATTGCTTATATATTATCTTGACTTCAGTTGGTTATATGTCTTCGGAAACTTATGTGCCCAACCCAAATTGTGCTTCAATAATCAGGCCATTTTGGTTACTAGAGCCCACATATGTGCACCATTTGTCATTGAAATTTTTTTAAAGTTTTTACTTACTTGGTGAGTTCCTCTAAAATATCTTCATAGCATAATCTTAAACTCATTGTAACATCATTCTAGTCTTCCTTAAGCAGCCCAATTAGGTTGTGCAAGCCATTTTTTTCTGGCCTTAAGGTAGTAAACTGGGGGCTTGACAATCCTTTGCCATTGAGATGTTTGTCTCCTGTACAAAGAAAAATCTCATCAAGTTCTCTGGACCTGTACCTCCTATATTGCAAAGTGGCTATTTAGATCCTTCATACTTTGCAATAATTTAAAATGAATGGTTGGTAACTATTTTAGATGGATCAATATGAATAAGATTTTAAGCGTTTGACTGCAAGAATCACCTCAAGAAACTCTCACTCAGTTTCTGAATAATTCCATACTATTTTTATAAAAATATCTGGAGAAAACTTGATGGGTGGTCCATTACATTCTCATTAATTATGCTGGAACTTTTCTTCCTGCATTTCTAGCATCCAAATACAATTAGAAAGTATTTTTGAGATCTGGCTAACTTAACACATGATTTGACTTTTATCCTTTATTTTAACTATTTAAAGGCCACTTGTTGGTAAACTTCCCACTAAAAGGGATTATAGTTTAGCGATCAAATGAGTTAAGGGCTTGGCAATATTGGTGAATTGAGGTATTATTTGGTGTCAGTAGCCAATCATTCGGAGAAAAGAACATACCTCATGCTCCTGAAGCTTTTATACTTATCATAGCATTGACCTTCTCGGACTAAGGCTTGATTCCATTCTTCTTAATATCATGTTTCATGGAATTTAAGCTGCCGTTTAATTAAGAACAATACAAGTTATTTCAGAATTAAGTTAGCTTCTTAAAGCTAACTCAACTTAGCTTATGCGTTTTTCTTTAAAAAATGTTACTTAGCATTATAATATTTTCTAAGTAGATAAAAACAAAACATCTTGAGGTCCCCAATAATATGTTTATTGCGTGTTAAAGTGTAGCAGGGGCGTTACAAAGGTCCTGCGGCATCTGGGTCAGCTTACATAATTATTTGCTTTTAATCAGGGCGCTCTTCTCGTAATCCTCAAATCTCAACTCCATTCACTAACTCAATGTTAAGGTCCATAGCTGAGAAAGTGCCTCTGATCCTTAAAGCGTTTAAAGAGTCATCAATTTGAGGCAGCTATTTGAGTCCATTTTAGTGATATTGTTGAGGCATTTATATCATGATAACGTGTTAGACACCATCCTTCTTCTTTGAGTTTTAAAAGTCATGAAGGACTCCTAGTGCATGCAACTTTGCAGGATGAAGGCTTGGGATACTGACCCACTGCAATAGGGCTGCACGAATTTGAGCGCCACCATATGTTGACCTGACCTCAATTTGGGTGTAGCTCACACTAACCCTAAACTAACATATTCCCCCCTTGTTTAAGTACTTGGAAGGCTGTCTGCACCATCTAGGACAGGCGATATGCCTCTCATCTCCCTTTCAGGTGACAAGATCTGATGACCCCCAGGTTTAAGGCCCCTGAGGGGGGAGAAGCTGAAGCCCTCCCCTTTTTCAGCTGCTTTTTAGCGGAGTTATGCTCTGGCCCCTTTTTGTCCAGGAAGCCTTGGTGTCCTTGTGGATCACACATTATTTTCTTAAAAGATCACTTTTATTACCAGACGGCTCATGCTGACCAAATGGCAGCTAGCCAAGCTTCAGCCCAACTTGGCACACTGCAGCATTTATTTTAGGCAGGTGCACCAAAGTGCATTTAACAAGGATTGCTTTCCCTTGTTTTTAGGTCTTCACCTGCGTAACCCCAGCTCATGGGAAAGAAGTTTAACAGGCTCTATTGCCCTACTCTTACTCTCCCTTCCTGTCCCTATTCTCCCCCCATGGAGTAACACCCACAAGAAAAGGTTATCACAGTCATCACTACCATCCTCCACCCCTTTCAGGCCACTACAGGACACAATTAGTACAACTCTCTAGGTTCTGGTGTTCACTACTAACCCATGTTTCCATGGACTTTCTCTGGTTGCTCCATGAGTACTCCTCAGCTAACTTTTCTAGCTCCACCATCCTTTTTCTTCACCAATAACAGGGGTTAATTCCAATGAATTTGAAATACTGCAATAATCTAGCGTTTAAAAATAGTTGAAGTTCTGTATAGATTAATTCCTCTTTATCCTCTGATTGTATATATAGGTTTGTATCAGAATGGTTTATTAGAGTTTGTGTTTACTTTATGAATATACTTAAAAAACACATAGTTGGTAGGTCATTGACTAAATTTATATCAAAAACTTCAAAGAAAACTTTCCAGATATTTTTTTCTATTTGCAGCTACTTCTTCAAAACTTAATTCATACATATCCATGATGGTATTGTCAAGCAACGGTTTGTCTTATACAACCTTCATGTTAGCTACATATGTTCTACTTTCACTTTGATAGGTTAGAATTGCTGTTCCTAAGCATAACATGGAAAATCCCTAATAAAATTAAGGTATATCTAACTCAGGTAAGCTCTTGTCTCTTGACTGTTATGCCTTCATGGCTTTACATTTCAAAAATTATTTTTTCACTAGAATCTCAATGTTGATAGCAATATTTTAGCTCTTATCTCCAGTAGAAGTTCTTTTTCTTATCTAGCATGAAGAGGCATTCCATATTACACGTCCACAACTGGAGCTTAAGTCTCTAATACCAAGTGTAAACATTATATACCACATAGTAGGTTGATTTATCTAATTTAATTAAATAAACAATTTATTCCAAATTTGCTGATATTCTCCTTATGTACAATGTCAACTTATAGTTCAAGAGGGTAAAGTGATAACCTTGAAGTTAATTATTCCTTAAATCTTCAGGAGAAACTTATAATAATCAGAAAAGTGTATCAGCCGCCGTTATCCAGTACAATTATGGGACAATCATCACAAAAAGAAACCAGTTTGAATGTTAAGTCTGAGTATGATATAAGTTCACATGTTGGATTTTTTATATCTGTGCGGTATTTCACATTGTCATCTATGTTTGAGCAAACTTTTGTGGGTTATAAGCAATAAAGAACTAGACATTTATTAGGGCATCTCAATTATAACAGCCAATAATTTGACCTTATAAATGGCATACTCAACTTTTATCACAAAGTGACTAAAGGGATGATCAATTTCCAAGATTTCATTAATCTCCTCAGTTGCTTATACTTCTTAAATTTCATATTACAATCATAATCAGAAAATATTTATTGACCAATGTAAAGTATGTGAAAGTCTTTTACACAAGTTGCATAACTATAACCAATTTTAAAAAAACTGAACTGTTCTTACTACTAGTTGGGCCAAGTAGTAGCTACTATTATTGGCTTCTTGTACACCAATCACTTTAAACGTGGGTTAACTACAATGAACCGGGGGATATCAACACATAATAGCCATTGTATGATTTTTATTAATAAATTTATCTTTATTAACACCTTCAGTATGTAACATTTTTCAGTTAACTGAAGGTGAGGGTCATTATTCATCATAAGGGGTTAATTCCTATTTCTCCTTAATGCAGTATTGTGTGAGTTGATTAGGCTTTCTTCAACAAAAACACATGGAAACAAACAAGGAATTATTTTTACTAAGTCAGGTGTTGTTTTTATCTAACTTGTCATTCTTATCTTGGGATACATAAACTGCTCACTATATACAACTGGCAGCCTGATGCTGAGGTTGGTAACCACCTTGGTACGCGTTTTTTACATCATTAAAAGCATCCTTTAACATTATTAGTGTTATTAAATTCTTAATAACAAGTATCATGTGTGCAAGAAGTTGAGGATGTGCATCATTGGAACTTAATAAGTCAGACTTCATGGTAACTAAATATTGGTATTGGTTCACAGTTGTTTGCCAATAGGTAGAATTTTAGGACATAATTTAAAAAAAAATTTATTCTCATCATAATTATAAAGATCACTCTTTCCGCTTGGCATAACTTTCCAAGCAAAATTACACAAACTTATAAAAGAAATCAAATTTGCCTATAGTAGTTTCGCTCTGATGTCCTCAGATTCTCTGCCAGCTGCTCCAGTGTGGGGCAGCGGCAAAACTCCCCTCACCATTTTCTGTCTGGCAGGAAAATGCGCTAGGACTGGTTCACCCAGTCATTCCAAACCTATGGGCCAATTCATTCCACCCAAGGACCTGAACGCCCACCTTGCTTATACCCAAGTGGTACCATGCTGCCCCTAGTGCTCCCCCAGAGCAACATGCGCTATGTCCTAAGGTTCAAATATGGGAAACTATTCCCATACCCCAACCAAGCCATCATCAAAATGGCACAGGTGGTGATGACACCTGCTGGCTTTATTGATTTCCACCCCTACAAGGGTATTTTGACCTCAGCTTCACCTGCAAAGCTGATGCTGCCACTGCAGCAACTGTGCCCCTGGTGTTCCAGGGCATCCCTCTCCCCACAACTTGGACTCAGCTCCCAGTGGACACCACTTTGGTGGTCTAGTTTGCTGGCCTGCCCACCCACCTCCCCCCTGAAGTGCTCCACCAGGAGCTGATGGATGGTTTGGCAGCCTATGGCTCCAACCCCATCTTACAATTTGTGGTCCCAAATGGGGCCATATGACTTGCTGGGCCTTGGGCATATGCCAAAATAAGCCCTGAATTTAATAAAATTGCGGCGGCAATTCCGCTGCACACTGTTATTCTCTCAGCGCCTGACCATCCATTTTGGGTCTGTGTTGAGGGCGGGTGGACAATCTGTCCATCATGTTTTGAGTTAGACCACTCAAAATGCAGGTGCCCCTACTCAACCACTTCAGATGGATCAGATGACTCATCCGCTGACCTCCAATCTGCTGCCCACCCTGTACAATTTCAGGCATGGAGCACAATCCTACCTCCCCCACCCCCAAAGCCTGCTTCTGCAGCTACACCTGCAGCCACCAATCAGCCTCCTCCACACCCCAATGCCATAAATAATTCCTCCAATCAAGCATTAGATTGGATCCCAGTTTGATCCCATGCTTCCACAAATGAATCAAGCAAACCTCAACTGTATGATGATTCCCCAATTCAATTCAACCAAAACCCATGGGAATTATTGGCTGAAATTGAAGAATCAGGTAAGTTCATTGAAGAACCAGCTCTGCAAATTGAGCGGTTTGTTAATGCAGAATGGGATGCCAAATACCCCCCTCGACTTTATACCCTACAGCCAAATGCCAAATCATTTTGCAGTGATTACCAGCTTGCAGTTGAAGCAGCTGCAACACCAGATTGTCGTCCCCTGTGTAAAGCTGTCACTAAATCAGTAGCAATACTCAAAGGAGGAATTCCACCTCCTGTTATCCCTACAACCTTAACCCCAAAAAGCAAAATATCGGTGAACAAGTATTACAAAAATGTAAATGATGCTATCCAGAATGTGGCAACTATAGCACGGAATCCAAAAGCGAAAATAACCTGAACCAACATTGCCACATTCATTCAACTGCCAGATGCCCAAATTGAAGCTGAAAAAGCTTTAACCAAATATCTCAGTGCCATTTATCTAACTGGCAATTTCCATGAAATTCTAACTATTAGAGATATTAAACCACATACCGCAGATGCCTCAACGCCATTACTGACAGCCATGACATGCACTTTACTATGGGAGGAAGAAGATGCTGCTGAAAAGGCTGCTGAAGATGAGCCCCCTGACCCCCCCCCCTCCCCTTCCGCCATGGAGGGATAAGCGGCTTTTGCTGCCCACCTGGTTGGTCAGTTTTCAAAGCATTTCACTCAATCCGCTCATTAGAGCGTTTTGTTTGAACCAAATAGTTACATTTTTAGTATATTTTTAGTTTTGGTAATGTCCGTCCCCTGGTTGGCTTGCCTCAAATACATATCATAATTATAAAGAACTCCTGTTTTCTAATATATATGACTTGTAGACTATAAAACTTAGAAATTTCGAATATTCCTTTCTTTTGCCCATGATTATCCTGGTGTTAAACTGTACTTATACTTCTTGTGCATCTCTACTCATAAACCTTTTGAATTTGACAAGCCTTTAGAGGTTGCATTCTTTATTGATTAGTTTTGAATATCTGGAGAAAGGCATAGATTGTACCCTCTTTAAAATTGTACATACTCTAAAAGGTGGGTAAAAAGAAACTTTTATAGTAAGGAATCTGTTTACATAAGATGATATGCAATTAGTCTAGAAGTTACTGGTATAAGGCGGCTTCAGGAGCTGGCCATAAGAGTTGCTGAGTAACTCAGTAGTCATCCAACTCTCTAGAACGCAGTGCAAATAACCTTGCAAGGTCTCAATAGTTCCTGATAGTCTTATACCATTTTAATATCGTTATTGTACTGTTTAAAACTTGTAAGCATCTTTACATTTCTCTCATTCTAAGTGATTTTATGCGAATTAATTTGTTGGTATTTTAAACATATTGATTCTCTAGTTTCCAAAATTAGGATTTTAATTAATTGGGCATGGCTTTAAATTAATATACCTAATTTTAATGAGTTAATCTATACTAAGTACCATTTATGCTCCCCATTCAACCAAGTAGAGGAATTTTGGTGATTCAGTCATTTTTAAAGCACCAGGCTTAATCCCTGATAGCTATTCAGTATTTTTTATTTTTTGTGAGCCCATTAGGGCACCCAGTGCAGGCAACTTTGTGAGATAAAACTTGAGGTACTTCCCCCTGCTGCACTAGGCTGAATGACTTAAGCACCACAAATGTGGGCCCAACCGCAGAGCTATTAAATATTTTAAATTACTGACGATTGATGCTGAAGATAACTGATAAGGTTTAGATAAATATTTAATAAGGTTTTCTAGAGATTGATGCCAAAGATAATCCATGACATATGCCAGCAATTGATGAAAAAGGGTTTTATCAGGCAGTCATTCAATTGCCATTCAATGCCTAGGGTTTAAAATTTCAAAAAACTCAAAGGATATTTAATCATATTATACTATATACTTTATTAGGATCTTTTGTAATCAATGCCAAGGATAAATTAAATTTATAGTTGCTGGTGATCAGTGTTGATGATTTCAAGTGAATTTTTACTAAATTGGAGGCTGATGATTGTTAATAGGTGGGCATTAGACTGCCATTTGTCACCCAAATATAAATACTTTGAATTCCCTCTTAATAAAGATCTTTTTTGCCTACTTCTATTGTTTTAATGTGGCCTGAGGGTAGCTTAGCATTAGAGGGTAGGATTAAAAATCTCCAAGGTTTAGGTGCCAAGTGAGTGCACCTAGGGAATGAACAGTGCCACCACTCCAATACCTGGAGCTATAGGGAACCCTCACATGGACTTACCCAACTGGATACAAAAACAAGGTACTAAAGGAGAATGACTCCAAGGGGATGATGGAAGGGACAGAGCTGGGCACCCAAGTGGGTATAGGGCTCAGATGCTGTTGGATTTTTTACCAGGTGATATTCCTCAAATATTAACAAAATTAGTATATAATTAATTAAGGATGATTGCCAATTAGTTTGCTAATTTCAATTAATAATTAATGATAATACCCCAATTTGTGCTCCCCATTTGGTTGGGTTGAGCTGTCTTAATCTGCAGGATCAAGAAAGTCTTGGGCATCATGCCTGATAGAAAATTGGTGGGTCTCAACACCGGTGATTGAGGCTGAGGATGTTGAGATAATTAATATTATCAATTAAGATGATGAATTTCTTTATATTCGACATAAAAAAATATCAGGAGATGATCCTAATAGTTTTCAGTTAATTTTGACACCGGCAACTTATGCCAAGGATGTCAGACTGATTAATACTAACTGTTTAAGCTTGGCTTTTATCCCTGCATCAACTTCATGTGAAAAATGATTGTGGGATTTCTGGAAGGAAGTCAAATCTCAGAGGTCCGTTGACTTATGCCAAGGATGCTAAACCATTTAATATTAATTAAATAAAGTTAAATCATATTTTGACTTTGTGAAAGTATTGGGCGGAATCTTTGACAGTATTTTAGGTTTAAATTGGCACTGGTGACTTATGCCAAGGATGTCAATATATTTAATCAATTCAGATTATGACAAATCAAGGATCGACATAATCATGGACCTTTGATGATGATGAGTATTGCCAGTGAGAGTGCTGACAAATAAGAAGCAGAGAGAATCACCAGTGAGTACTGATGATGCTGGCATAAATGCCAATGATGTGGACAGGCAAGAAATGCCTATAAATAGTTTGATCTCCCTCTTAATAAATCTTATCTTCTGTCTTCCCATCTTTATTAAGTTTTTAGTTAACAGTAGTTAGCTTAGCTTGTAAAAATGGGACTCAAGATCTCCAGTTGTTAGGTGCTGGGTTAAAACACCTGTAGTGGTTGGCGCAACCAACTCCTAACCTTGAACTAGATGGAAACCCCGTGGGAACCTAATTAACTAGCAGTCACAATGATGAACTGGAAAGATTGAAGGGGAGAAACCCTGAGGGAGTCAATAGATGCCGCTGAACCACAATTGTTGGACAAGTTCCAAAGAGGACCTCTGAGCTATAATAAATGGTTAAGCCTCAGAAGGAGAAGTTGTTGGTCTGCTGGATTGGTGGGTTGCCCTGCGAATTTCTAGGGAAAGGTCGCCAATGATTGTGAAAAAGAAAGGGCCAGCAGTCTTCATACTGTTTGGCCTGGCACACTAATGGAGTCACCTAGTATTGGGAATGAAAAATTCTCAACAGATGCCTCCATAAAAGGGTTAATTGACTAAAGGTGAAGCTGTTGGCTATTCCATGTAGGGAGTTTCAGCGTAAACTTGTAATGAAAGGTAGCCAGTAAAGGCAAAAGAGCAAGGGTCAGCAGTCTGCATATTGTTGTACTGGAACACTAGTAAAGTTCCAAATGTGAAATTTGTAAAATGTGCAACATTGGTGCTCAATACAGGGTTCTGTTAGTTTGCTGCTTAACTAGTTGAAAGAAAAATTGTTAGATTGTTTAAGGTGGCTTTAAAGCCATTGTTTCTTTTGCGCAGAATGCTGACTGTTTAACCATGGTGCTGTGATCAGAGGCTGTTACAAAGAATTCCAATGACACTCTAGTTTTTGTTGCTTCTTGAAGATGGTGGTAGTACCAAGAGCCTCTCTGCCATAGTATCAATGATGGTTGGCCCTCCAAGGATACAGAAGCCATGCTGGAAGAATACCATTTAATTAATTTGAGGATAGCGTTGGGATTTGTAACTAGACTGATCCTTCCCCTAGATTCTGAAATTAGGATTTTGATTAGTCAGACACAGCTGCCAATTAATTTAAAAAAAATTTGATGAGTTTATTTTTATAAGTTTTAATTTGTGATTGTATTGGATTAAGCAGAGCTAATTTGATGATAAAGCCATTTACAAAGCATTAGGAAAAATCCTTATAGCTTAGATAAATTGATCAATAGTAAATGATGCTAAAGGATAATAAAAGATGTTTATATAATTATTTATTGAGGTTTACTGGCAATTGATGCTAAGATTAATCACAATGTTTGTAAGAAATTATGCTGAAGTTTTTGTCAGGTGGCATTTAGAACTCATTTGTTGCCTATAGCTTAGAATTACCAGTAATTGATGCTGAGGATATTCAATCATTTTATATTATAGAATTATTCTGACAATTAGTGATTGATGTTGAGGATAAAATAAGTTATAATTGTGGCAATTGACGCTGAGTATTTTTGTATGTTTACCAGCAATTGATGCTGATGATTGTTGATAGTCAGGCATTGTATCTCCATTAGTTGCCCAATTATAAATACCCAGAATTATTTCTTCTTTGATAACTTTCTTTTGCCTACCTTTTGTTGTTTTTGAGTGGTCAGAGGGTAGCTAGGCATTGCATGGTAGGATTAGAAAATCCCCAAGGTTTCTGTGCCAGGTGTTGGGATCTTTGCCCACCTTACCCAGCTTCATCAATTATGATTCATCTGCTTGTCCACTAGGGGATTCATCTCACTAGTGAATGTGAGAGTTATTGATTGTATATACAACAGTATGGTTTAGAGAAATATTCTTAGCGAATATCTATTGATCTGCCAAATCACAATCCACCAGATTGATGAGTTTTTCATTGGGGATGATCCTAACAATAAACAAGTGATTAAGGAGTTGATTTTATTATCAATAACTTAATTGACTTGTAGGAGCAGATCTGGTTTAGTTGCCTATCAACCAAGAAGTTTATAGATTGTTGTAAGTAATGCCGCCTGTGGTACAGAAACTTTAGAGTTAAACTTTTTTTGGATAACAATCTGCTGTCTATGGGTAAGAGTCTCATTACCTATGCAATTTTTTACCAAATAAAGCAATTTGATGGGAGTTGAGCAAAGACGTTGGGAAATGTTCTATGTTTCAACTCAAAAGAGGTTGCAGTCAAGTAGGGGCGAGAATCCAATGAAATTTGATAATGAAGATTATTGTTTTGCATGACCCTGGAGGGTTAATTTATTGGCAACAGCCGCCATTCCCAATTGTGGCAACCAAAGAGTTGTGCGCTGAATTCTCTATTAATTACCCTTAGTTTTCTATAATAAAGCAGATATGAAAAGCTTAAATACTTTTTATAATTAGACTGTTTCTTCTCTTGTGATTAAAGTTGTTGAAAGGACAAGAAGATCCTTTGCCTATATCACTGCTATCTCTACAGATTCTGAATGATGAGAAGGAAGAAGAACCTCTGAACCTTAACCTAGATTAAGTTCTACCAGACAAAATAGGGAAGAAGTCCCTACAAAACCCAATTGAATTCAATATTAGGACAATCATTAGGTTGGCGTTGGACCTATACTATCTTGGCTATCAGAAGCTCAACTGGAGTAGTAGTCTTCATACTACTACCGTCCATTATAATCTATTATAACAATCTAAACAACACACATATAAGGAACCAGTGCAGTTGAACAATAGAGCTGAAGTGAGCGTTTATCCAGAAAGAGGAAATGAATCTAAAAATTAACAATTGGTGCTCAATTGAGTCACTATCATATCCCAACTTTAACAACATGTGAGTGCAGCTAGGAGTGGAAGGCGCCACCACTTCAATACCTGGAGCTACAAGGACCCTTACCTGGACTTACCCAACTGGATATAAACAAGGGACTGAGGGATATTAACCCAAGGGGGATTACTGATGGAACAGAGCTGGTCCGCCCAAGCGGTTGTAGGGCTCTGGTGCCTCCCAAAGGATTAAATGGCTGAAAGTGAAGTTGTTGGCTATTCCATGTAGGGGAGTTAGAGCTCAAACTTGTAATGTAATGTAGTCAGTGAAGAAAAAAGATCATGGGTCAGCAGACTTCATACTGTTGGACTGGCACACTAGTAGAGTTTCAAATATGTGTAGTTTAAAAAATCACAACAGATATATTCAATACTCAAGGAATTTCTATTCATTCTAAATTTAACTTGAGTATTGGATTACTCAGATTTTAAAATTATTGCAAGGCCACATTGTTAAAACTTATTCTTCCATTGTAATGAAAATGGCTCTTACTTGTAAGCTTGCAATGGGTGCTTCATGATATACTACAATTCACGCTGAAATTGCAGAACATTTCTAACATGCTTTTGTAATTGAACAAGGTCTTCTTAAGTATCATAACCCATAGATAAGAATCTTAAATCCCGCTTATGGTGCACATTAGCAAGGTGCCCAAACTCCCTCACATAGTTAACACTAAAAGTCTTTAATTAGTTTAAGTTCATCCAGTATCTTCATGTTCTGGTCAGGTGCTCTTTAGCCTATTCTTCTCAGAAGGTAGAGCAAATCTCAAACCTTATTCAGCCACCTTCTGGGCCTCTCTTCATGGATATTTAATCTTCCACTGGTGATGCACTAACTTTTCTAACGTATTTTAGTCTGAAACTCCAACTTTCCATCTTTAGTCACAATGGTTGATTCCATAGTTTCATCTTTAAGTTTCATTGGTAATGCATTGCATGATGTTCATGGTGCCACACCCCTGAAGTGAGCACAAGTTTCGCAAACTTGGCATTTGATTGCTAGAGTATAGATAGTTTCAATGTGGCCAAGTTTTATTAAAGTCCACAAAGGATTCTCAGGTTGTGGCACAGAAAATATTATGCGTAATTGATATTATAACTTATTTAGCATCTTGCTGCTTGACGGTTTTATGATGGTATAATGTAGTTGTTTTTTCTAACTGGCTTAAAACAAAGCTCAATAATGTTCTATTTCTCGCTTATATAGTAACTTATTAGCGTTGTTCACGCCAAAAAATCTATACAAGCACTGAAAAGAGAGTCAAAACTAGAGTTAAATGAACTTGAACTTAAAGCTATGCTGTAAATTGAGGAAATTAATACTACTTTCAAGAGTATCTTATAGTACTACTTGTACCTAATATTTGCAGCAGTATATGGGCTTTAGGTTGCTTGGATGTTTTAGCCATATTAGAATATGTTGATTAAATAGATTTATATGGATGGGTTACTTTAATATCTTAATTGGAGTGAATAACATTACCTGGGTTGTATTTTAGTGGACACTTGATGGATTGTTTTAGATCAAATGTCTCTATCAAAAAACTTATCTCAGTATTATCTGAATTGGTTTGTCCTGCAGTCTTACTATCAAAAATTTAATTAGTTGACTAATAGTATAGATAAATTATTAAAAATTATCATAATATGTTATCATGCCCAGGGTCAAACTTGGGCTTTATATGGTGGTAAGCTTTCTTATGAGAACTTCCAGTATTTACATACTTCTTAGAGTCATGGTTATTTACTCTGATAATAATTTAGGGTCAAGTCCACCACTAGGAGAGAAATTTCCATTTTGAATGGTATCTATAAAATTATGCTATAGACTCTCATTTGTTTTATTAATAGCCACCTGCTTCTGACCCTCTGTTTTACTTACCATCTATTGTGGTGAAAGTTTTGTTAGTTAAGAAGGCACTGATCAAGATTTATAAAATTTTACACGTTCTATTACCCCATGCTCCTCATTATATAGATTTTTCCATGGTGTCCTCTCCTTAAGTTATCTCTAAAAAGTCACCATTCTAGTTTCCCCATAGTATCCGATTGTTCTAAAAAGTTATTCATTATAAACACTCCTGAGTTTGTTGTGTCACCTGAGCTGCTTCAAAACACTGGACCACAGCCAGGTAGACTGATTAAGTTGTTGTTCAGGAGTCTCCTCCTTTTAAGCCTTCCCACCTCAGAACTTTTGTTGCCCAAGTCAAACTTATTCTTGCTTTTTGTAAACTTTTGTGTTGTATATAAATACTTTCTTTATGTCCTTCTTAGGTTATCAATGTCATGAATTATGAAAATTACTATCTCTATGGTACTTTGAACCCTATTTTTGTTAGTGATTGATCTGATTTAGAATCACAATTCCATATTTCTAAGCCTTTTAAATGACATGTTAGAATGGCCAAAGACCTTATCAGTTGCCATCCACGCCTCATCTGGGGAATGGGGTAAAGCAGATTGCGCAATCAGGACCTGGACGTAGTTTGGGGAGAGGATGTAAAGGACAACAGTAGGAAGAGTGCTTTACCCCATTCCCCAAAAAGAATTCTTCATACAATTTAAACATAACCCTGGTGGGAATCATTTGTTTCCCTCAGTTGTAATGGTTGATTAAGTCTTAGAAGTTCTGTTATAATTTAATGTTTACCTGGTAGCAGATGACGCATCACCAAAAGATCTATATAGCGCACAACAAGATGTAGCATTAATGATCATTTTGAATAGGGACGCCCACAAATGGGCGCACAGCCTAATCCATGCTGCTACAAAAGTAGAAACACCTCCTTTTTCTAAACTGATTAATTTTTCCCCATAACTCTTTAGTCCCATGCTTTCACTCTAAAATTTATTTTCAATTATACTGAACACTCCTAGCTTAGAGTTTACCTGAGTTTTAGACTATATAGCTTGCTCACTGGATCTCACATGGATCTCATAGTTGAAGCCTTTAAAGCCTATATGGACTTGGATGTCGCCTCACATCCTGCCTAGAGATGTTACTTTTTCCACGCTTGATGCATCTATCAGCTCATCATATTCACTGCACCCTCATCATATGCAAAACTTCATTAGATACATCATGGCTGCACCCAAACACACCTGACATGCACCAACTTCTCCCTAAGCAAATATTTTTTAGCCAGCAGTCTCAGTCCAAGGGACCCAATCCAGCCCTCAGGACACCTCCGCTGCCATCTTGTTGCTTGCTCATGATGACTATCCTTGAGCCTCATGGCTTTCTAACCTGCCACTTAGGATTTTTCATAGGCTTCTGTTCCACATTAAAAGCCTATTGTCTTCCACCTCTGTGTTTGCTTTCAGTGCACATGATGCTTACATACACTTAAACCCAACTGTCCCATCCTTAAAAATGACCATCAAGCACTGATGAACTCCTTAATTAAGTTTGAAGCTACTATTTCCACGTCTGCCCCACTCAAGCTCTCCTTGGTTGGCTCACCTTTCTTACCTTAAAGGACCTGGATCACCTAGAGGTGAGCTCAGTTTCCTCAGAGACCGCTTCCTATCACTTGCAGGATTAGATATAATAAATTACGCCTACTTAGTTCCAAGTTACTTTATTTTGGTTCTTATGCCTTCAACGCCCAAGCCTTAGTGAAAACTAGTGCAGTTGGGAACTTCTAGGACCTTATGCTTTCTGAGGCATTGGACTTGGATATTCTGACTAGACCTCCTGTACTGAGAGCCTCATCATCACCCTTACCCTGTCTTCTGGTTAAGCGTCCCTTCAAGTTTTCTTTATAAGTTTACAACTTTGCTTTTTGACTATCAGATGTTCCATTCCACCTCTTCCCTGTGATATTGGGTGTGGGTTGATGGAGTCTCTAAGATGTTCAAGTAGACTTGTATATAAACCTGCTTACCTTTTGAGAAATCTGAGGACTATGGCAAGCTGTGATTCAAGATAAGTTCTTCCATTCCATCCTCCATGGCACAAATCTATGCCTCCTCCTCATAGGGTTCAAAACTTAATCTCAACCCCCCACTCCTCTTGATGCCCTATATGAGCATATTTTATCCCTCATCCATATGTAGCTTCCACCTTTCCATGTATTATTTAAAATTTTGCCTTATGATGGATCTGGCGAATATCAACCGCCATTGTAACTTTGAACAGAGAATTAGAATGGTGCCATTGCATCTTGACTAAATGATATGCTGGAGAAGGGCTAATAAATCAAGAAATCCTTTCCAGTTGTCTCTCTAATTATCTTTGCACAAAAGGATGATGATACTTTACGTCTTTTGTGGATCATGATCACCTAAACATTAGAATCCAAGGTCCTCCCACTATCCTGAAAAAAATTCAACTGTGATTTCAGGATCAATGGTGAAATCTATGATAGACCTAGTGAACTCATAAATCATGTGGGTATTAAGGAGGGCCAGAAATAACTCACCGCAGTAAGAACTTGACGTGGTATCTTCTTTTATAAGATCATACATATGGCTAGAAAAACGGCTTAGAAAATTTCTAACTCACAATTGGTGTTGTACTGGTGACTTGCGCTTCACCAGTAATTTCTTCTATATTTATGACATCTTGCTGTAATCATAAATGCCAATTAACATCCAAGGACCTTTTTAGCAGTGATGTCAGCCTTGAATAGGTATAAGCTGATTTTGAAAGCCAGTAAGTGTGGGTTTTTATAGAGAAGGTAAACTCCTTAGTTAATGTAGTCTTTGAAGAAAGTCAGTCTATTTCTAAGCAGAGTGAAGATATTTGCTCATTGTCCACTCTAAGTCCTAAAATAACCAAAAAGCTTTTTGGGGACTGTAACCTTTCTCAGGAGATTTTCCCTTTATCTAACTCTGCTTGCTTCCCCCTTCACCCTCATATGGGGAAGAATGCTCTTTTTTACTAGATCCTAAAGTGCCAAGGGTGCCTTCAAGGACTTTAACCAGGTTTTTGTGTCTTCTCATGTCCTAACTCATGTTATTACTAGAAATCCCTTTATTGTATATTGTGATACATCAGCTGCATCTGTAAACGCTGACCTTATAAAAGATCACAATGGAGTCAACCATATATTAGCGTATTTCTTATGAAATTCTACACAATAGAGCGAGCTTAGGCCATTAGGAACAAGGATCTGGTAGATTTGACATGTCCCCTAATATATTGACGGTACCTGCTACATGATACACGCCAGAAATTACCATCAGTAAGGATCACCAGTCCCTGGCGACTATTGCAAGTTGAATAAGTTTACTCACTGGAAGTATTAAAGTGCAGGGACCTTTTCAACTTCCTCTTTAATTATGAGTTTTTAAAGGCCCCCTCCATGTACTCTAAAGCAATATGATTAGATCTCAGCCTTAAGACCTCCCCAAGGATCTCTCAACTGATTATCATTGATCCCCTCCTATATTCTTGCACCAGCCCCCCTCAGGTCCACGCTGCTTCTCCAAACCATATCACTCATTGATGGCCTTTTTCCTGGCTTCCTAGACCTCACTTTAAAAAATTGAGCTATTTGAAAGCCTCTCCTCCACTGGGTTAAAAGTTTACCTACCTTCTAGAAATAAATTAATATACTTCCACTAAAAGATCTGGTTTCACCTCTTTTGTGTGAGTGTGTTATAAAGCAACATCATGAAACCTCTGTGATGGGCTAACTTGACTTAAAAAGATTTTGTACTTATTAAAAACTTTTGAATGTCCTAGTATTACACAGGACGTCCCACCTATATTGACAAATTTCTGATATGTGCTTGCTCCAAACCAGACTTTTTTTGGAAATTAAGGTATCCTAACCCCCTTCAACTGCCAGTAAGACCCTGACCCTCTCTTTTAATGGAATTTGTCCCCAAAAGTCTCCCCTCAAAAGGATCTAATGCTATTATGGTGTAGATTAACAGGTTCACCAGATACTCCTTATGCATACCCTGCGCCTCTCTTATCCCTTCAAAGAAGAATGCCAAGGTTTTCATCTGCCATGTCTTCTCCCAGTTTTTCTCTGCCTCAAGAGAGTGCTAGTGATTAGGGCCACATTTCACTTCCATTTCTAGGAACCTCTACTGTGCTACATTAGTATCAGTCCCTGTCATTCAACCAATTTCCACCCCCTGCCTTATGGAAAAACATATAGGATCAACTAGTCACTAGAGCATACCTGAAGAGCTATTCTACCATGGGTTGGGATTCTTGGGACTCAGAACTCCTTCTGTCACAATTTGCCTCTAACAACTCCTTTTCACTACTCAGGATTCTCACCCTTATAGTATTCCCTAAGTTTTATCCTTCCGTTTCTGTTAGCTCATTCTTGGGTCCTGACTCCCCAGAAGCTGCCTCCCACATAGACACATCAGATAAACTAATGCTGGTGCAAGACAACCTCACTTGGGCCTTAAATGACTATAAGTGGTTTGCTGATTGAAAGTGCCACTAAAATTCAAACCTCAAAGTGGGCTCTATAGTGGTGTTGGATGATTAGAAACTTGAATTTGGAGGTTCTTTTCACAAGCTAGCATAAAATAGCAGTTCTCTTCCTCATGGATTAAGTAATGAGTTCAGGGGCCTGTTATCTGACCCTTACCCTTACTGAAAGGTACATATAGTCTGAAACTGTTCTCTAGTATCCCCATCAATGGTAAGTTCACTTTTCCTAGATCCAGTCAGGTGGATGACATCTGCAAAGGCAAGTAGAAGCGTTCTTTGCATCTCAGAGGTCTAAGAACATGTTGAAGTACTTAATTTCCTTGGAAGGTTACCAGTACTATGAGAACAGTTGGTTAAGTGCCTAAAATTGCGCTAACTGCAAGGAACTTGTTGAATAGAACTAAAAATTACACCATGAGGCTCCC
The DNA here is from genome assembly GCA_022478985.1 of Massospora cicadina. NCBI lineage: Eukaryota > Fungi > Entomophthoromycota > Entomophthoromycetes > Entomophthorales > Entomophthoraceae > Massospora > Massospora cicadina. Next base: position 19,438 of record JAKSZP010017468.1, read on the forward strand.
CTTCCCTTTTAAATGTGCTGTCAAGCCTAAATACCAATCTAATCTCTGCTCTAAAAGGGCTATGATGTTTCTTCATTCCCCTTTAAGGAGTGGACCTTTATTGTACAAAAGAAAAGGGAAATGTGAGTTCAATTTCCCTACATTTTCATATGAACAATCAGGCCTATCCCTTTTAGATTAAAATCCTTGCAGACCTCCAACCAAGCCCTCCAGGAAAAGGGTGACTTGGCTACATGGTAGATTAACTCTGGGTTGTGGCTCAACCTCTTAACTTGTAAACTACTTCTCACCCTGTCATGTCCTTATAACCAATGGTTTTCTACATGAGTGATTTAAAATGTATGCATGGGGATAAAGTTGATTTAAAGAAGTTCCAATGCTCCCATATGGCCTCTTTCATCTTCAATACCCTTAGAGCATCTACTGGTTTCTACCCAAGTAAAATTTAAAGTTTTTACACAGCCTAAGGGGCCCTTTGACCCATCATGGGCTTTTCAGACAATTCAGAGGGCAGGAAACCTTTGGTGGGTGATATCACCCCCCTTTCTGGGTATCTATCTGCCAAAAAGACTTAGATTTTTAGCTCTAAGTTTGAGTTAAATCTAAATATATTAACCCACCAAAATTGTTAACCTTAATCTTCTTTTAATCCAACTGACCTTGTGCACATTTTCTAAATAGCTGTTCCATTTTGATCTTTCACCCACTTTTTATAATGATAGTGATTGTAGCCAATGGGGGTATGCCATTGATCTATAGCCCTTGACACCAAGCCAAACTTTTTAACACTTTTCTGCCAGCCATGTGCGATGGTCCACAGCTGTAGTTAACTCAATAATGGGGTCTAGACCTGACCCACTTACCCAGGTATATAGGGTTTTCCTCTTCTTGTGGGCAGGTGATGGTCTATTCTCTACAGTGACATTTGCTATATTTTTATTGAAAAATACTCTTTTCTAACTCTCTGTTGTACTTAAACTCTATTTTATTTTAGGGTTATTAGTTGAGGAGCCCCTACTAAAAATTTCAAGTTACTTATATGCTTTATTACCATATGCTCCTCCTGCTGACAACCTTCCCATGGTATTTGCTGCTTGGGTTGTTTCTCAGACAATTGTCATCCTAGCTTCCCTGAATTTTCTAATTAAACCCACTAGTTCATTAGCCATAATCCTTCATAAGCTTATTTTAAAAGACATGTTATTGCATACCAGTGGCCTGCAACTGCATATACTTGTGGATTCATTGTCCCTAAGGTCTCCTCTTCCTCTAATATGCCCAAGTTAGATCTGTGATTTGCCCCATTTTAGTCTTGTTCTTGCTTGCAGAAACCTTAAATATTTTTCTGTTTAATTGCTTCCTTCACATTACCTTAGGTCACTATTACCAGCACTTTGCAAATGACTATCACTATTAAACTCTAGGACCTCTCTTAGTGAAAAAAATAAATATAAGCACAGTCTCAACTTCCTTGACATTTGATTAACAGTAATCTATACTTGTTTTTTATCAGTAATTTTGAAAAACAGCTTTATATACATGGAAATATTAGTTTATCTATATAGGCTAATATTTACATGTATATAAAGCTGTTTTTCAAAATTACTGTCAGGGAGATGGCAGATAAAGTTTAGACTGGTCTTCCAGTCAGGATGCAAAAGCACCCAAAAGATGTGCCAGAATGCCAGAGGCATTGCCACTCATAAAAAATTTAATTTGGCTGGAAGTTTATTGATAAAGGAGTGCTGATGGGCTGCAAAAATAATGAATAAATTCAATGAAGAGACAAGTTGTTTCAGACCCAAGGCTAATGGACATAGGTGTGGGAGTTGCAAGATCAGGGAAAAATTTAAAGCAGCCTCAACACAATAAGCCCAATTGACTGTGAAGAGGGCTAAAGTTTACAATATGACTGGGTTGACCCAGTTAACATAAGGCCCACAGGGCCCCTTTGTAGATGTTATGGGGGTTCATCAAGAAAAATTAAAGTTAAAATAAATAAGTTTGGATGCAGGAATATTTTAATGGATTTAAAATAAGAGAATTGACCATCAATTTTCTCAGTATGTTGCAACTGTTTAAATAGATGATAAATTTGGGGAATAGCTTAGAAAATGTGGGACGGGCCCTTGAGATTTGACCTAACCTGGTGAACTTTGGGCAATAGGGGGATAAAAAGAAAAAAATTGAACTGAATTTGAAATTATTGGTGGTGGGCAAAGTTGCTATCAGTAAATCCACAAATGCAAGAGTTAAAGATTTTCTGCAGTTCTGCCAACTGGAGCAATGGTATCTTACCCAATGAGCAGCAGGAATCTCCCAAGGCCACCCCACTTAAGAGTGGTCCCATGAAGTCAGGAATAGGTTCAGGGGGCCCAACCTGCCCACACCCGGTCACTCTGACATCCATTTGGCAAACAGGAAATATCAGACAAAGATTTTGATGTGTCCAGGGAGGGTTTTAAACTTTCAGCTATATTTTCCAATGTTATAATGGCATTGCAAGCTTTGCCAAAAATTTAACATTTGACACTAGGTTTGCTGAAAGTACACACCCATCAAGCTTTGTTGCTGAGGGTTTGGGGCTCTCAGGATTTAATGCCAAAGGTTTGTTGCCCTCAATTTTGTTTGAACCTTTCATCCCAAAAGATAGCTGACTCTCCAGAAGCTCAACACAGATCCCCTTAATTTGTTGTATTAATTTGTTTTAAGTTAATACTGGGACTGGTGGTGGGGTCCTTAAAGGGTAAGCTGCTACCCATCACTTGTCCACCATATGGGCTAGATTGCCCTGGGAGATGAGAGGTGCAGATGGCCTTCTGGGACCCTTTTTAGATGGAAACAGGAACGCCACCTGATCTAAGTGGAGGGGATGCTCTCCAAGACTTACAATAACCACTTCTAATCACCTGGTCTTGTTTTAATAATCCCACCATCTTTACATTATGATGTTATCATAAGAAGGCTATTGTCATTTTAATTCCTTGTAGTAGTCATTGATTATATATCATCAGTACATTGATCTTAAAGTATAGCTTAGAAATAGCTTTCAAAAATTATCAAACAGTTATATATACATGATGGATAGTTAGTCAGACATATGTTAAGTGAGTATACATAAATTATAGTTGAAATTGATACTATTAATGTAGATAATGGGTTGGAGTAGATGTCATAGTTGTGTAGAGAGTAACCGCTATGCTGGTTGTACAAGTTTGATCATCACTCTTTGCACAAAACTTAAAGTTACAGGCTTTGAACTTCAAATGGATAAATAGTCATCAAATTAAAGCTAAACCCCTTACTAGGTCATAGTAAAAACTTAAAGTAACCAGAGTGGAAAATTTTACTAAAATAAAGTATTTACTTTTTGGGACTTAGGCTAAAATTTTTTATTATCCCTTTGATCTTAGTGTTATCTTTCTTTAGGTTACCCTAATTTAAAAAGCAAACATTATTTAATAATGACATTTTAAGCATTCTGTAATAATTAAGTATATAGAATCTAGGTTCTCTACTTAGCATTAGTATTACTAAGAATACTAAGAAGCTAACTAAAAGACAGAATGAACTACTTAGTATTTAAAGTTCTAGCTTTTAAATTAGATGTCTTTGTATAGCCTTTTAGATTACATTTACCCCATTTAAATCTGTCTTGTTTCAGCAGAGTGTAATATTTAGATAATATAAATTTCTGGGTTGTGCCTAGTCTAATTAGAGGTAGGCACAAGGTAAGTTTTACCATTCACAACAGTTATATCAAATCATAATACTCTAGCCATACTATGTGATCACATATGATTATAGTTTTTAGAGTATTGATTATACATATGCTTATATTTTTAATAGATCTTGTAACTTTTATTTTGCTCAAAATTCTCTTTTACTCAAGTTTAATATGTTTTCATTTTAGTATTGCTTTTCACAATTCTCAGAGGATTTTATTTACAAATCTAAATTAACATACAAGTATAAATAAGGCTGATATTTTTAATCCACTTATTGTAAAAATTAGATTGTATATATTTTGAGGCTGATTAATATTTTTTGTAGATTCAAATCTACCATTGAACAAGAAACTACTCTCTTTAGAAGTATCCTTTCATTAAAAACTAGATAAAGCTATATTAAGTAGTTAATAAAGTACTCAGCTTTGAATCACAGCTGTTGATACCTATAAATTTGTTTAACCTTGTAAATAGCCTTCTATTTATTAAAGAATCAGATATCTTTAACTAAGTGATCTTATCTGTAGAAAATTAATTAATTTTTTTGTCAGATAGAGTAGTTTTAGATTATTCCGATATAAAATTTTATACTATCAGTTCTTTTAAGCTCATATAAACTATATTTATTGCACATTAATTTTTTTAAATGCTTTAAACTGATAAAAATAATACTCTGTTTAATAAATCATAGTTTATAGAGAGATGGAAAGATGGATACGCAGGTATATAGTCATAAATATAGATTTTGGATTATCTATGAAGATTAAACTTATGTCAATCTATTACCTCTGTCTGAAGTTATAATGATTAAAAACCTTCACTTGTTCTCTCATACTGCAGATATTATTACAAAAATGTTACAGCAACCAACTTGCTTACTACATGGCTCAATTAACCATTTGGCTTGATTGTCCACAGTTATACATTCTTTTTTTTAGTACTAGATGGTCCACAGTTATACATTCTTCACTAAGTTAAATAGGCCATTTTGACAAGTTTAGCATGTGATCTGACTTATAGATACATATGACGCGCGGCTAGGGCAAACCTGTCTTGTAATACATGAAAATTATTTACAATACATGCGCTGTTAAATTCCAACTCTACCAATGATAGTTGGTATAATATTAATCCCCATTTAATGAGTCAATATGGGTTTATCTACTATCTTAAGCCTTCTTAACCCTTCCATATTAACGATGTCAACTGCATTTATAGCTACCCAAAACATACCTATATAATATATCTGGTAATTATTTTTTATCTTTTTCGTCGACAAAAACAGCCCTCGATCCCTATCTTGAATAATAAAGATGTTTTAATGAAAGTGTTTACCCTGAAATTGGCCCCACCCGAATAAATCGTATTTAAAAAATTTACAGAGAATGTCACATTAATACATGAACCAGTTCCAAACTAGCATTTACAAAAAAGTAGAATAAAGCTCCCAAACCTTTTATCCACCTAATCAGGTCCTTGTGTAATGTTTTACACCGCTTTACTACCTGTTTTGCTTTCACAGCCCACCTATGCCAACCACTTTTCCAGCTTGTTTTTATAAACAGCTTAGGTTTCATCATCAAAGTATGTTAATACATACCAATGTTGTAACAAAAAGGGCTGAGCGCTAAAAGCAAGCGGACAAATTGCAGCAACAAATAGGCAACTTGGCTGGAGCAGTTGGACGAGTGCATGAGCCAAGTGGACAAAAAATGGAAAGATTGTAAGCGACGGCTTGTGTTAACGCAAAGACGAGATAAGAAAAATATCGAGGTAATTACTTTTAGAAGGCACCGTATGCAGGAAGTAAGAGTCAACAGCTCGGCGCAAGCTAGTAGATGGTATAGAACCGCTTGTGAAGGTATACTGACACAAATCGAGCCGGCAATGATGCTACAAGTAAATATCTTTGATTTCATATCAAAAACTGGAAAACAAAAATGTATCAAACGAGCGGTTACAATTAACAAGCCTAATAAATGCTTGATATAAAATTTAAAGCAACTAAAAGACAACCAATTAGTAATATACATAGAATAAAAGTGTAATCAAATAAAAAACGCAAAAATTTCTTCTAGGTAATATTCCCTTTTGACTGCTGCTTTGTAGTTAATCGTTCTTCTTGTCTGCTTCTAAGCCTTCAATGTGAGAAAGAATATAATCACTTTCTTTGGTAGCCTTAATAGCAGACTTAATCTCATGGCGTTTTTCCTTATCAAAGATGTCATTCGGGCAGGCACGATATGAGTTAAAGACGCGATCCCAGAGAGTAAAGTACTGGCCGTAGTTGTAATTGAAATATAGGTGATGGATCGTATGGTTGGAGGCAGAATTGATTATCGCACCGCTATCAAAGTATGCGCCGTCGTGAATAAGAACGGTCCATATGTTCACAAAAGCGAAGAGCCCAAGATAGACGAGTTTGTGGATGGGGAACAGGAAAATGACAATATGGTATGGAAGAGATTGGGAGTAACCATCCAAAAAATGAAAGGCATGTGAGGAAAATGGGGTTGGAATGACCCATTTGTGATGGAGCTTATGAATCTGAGCATAGATTGAGCGATGGTGCAAGCCTCGGTGAATCAGGTAAATACCAAAATCGGTCGTTAAAAGAAACAGAGCTATGGACAAAATAAGGTAGGGAACTCCCGACAACTTGAACTCATCGTATAGCATGGAATAACCCCTAACCTCGAGTACAAAAAAGGGAACCGTCAGAAAGCTCATTGGGATAATATTTAACGAAGAACATTTGATCTCAAGCTGGATCTGATTAGGCAAAAAACGCGGATGATTCATCAACCGCTTATCATAAACGTAGTAATACGAAAGACTAGCGACAGAAAAGTATAAAAGGAATCCAAAAACAACCGTAATGACGGAGAGGGATATAAACTGCCTCACTATGCTATCTCTAGGTAGAGGAATGGCACCTAAACGTGGGAGATATGTGTTATAAACATTATCATATACCAAGTGATCAGCAATCGCAAGTACATAATCCATATTAATCAGGCGGTTATATTAGTCGAGGAGTATGAAAAATAAAAGATGAAGGGTGGTTAGCCGAGCGGGTAAAACTGCTTCCACCTCTAGTGCAGGTTTTGAGTTCGAAACCTGTACTGGCTAGAATACTCTCGGTGTGGTATATTTGTCCCAAGGTCGACCCACCTCGAATAATTAAAAAGATGTATCAAGCCCGAAGAGCCGCCCGTTAAGAAATTTATACTATTCCATCTATAGTTGTAGCAACTTTGTTACTGATATCGAACCAACAGCGATGCATTAGGAAAATGCGTGAGTATTTTGAAACGTTCATGCTTTCAATTTTATCATGGCACGAAACAATTGATTTGCTGCTAAAAATCGAACCATCGTGTTTAGACTTTAGTATACGAATAATAATTTAGAGAACAAAAGGCTATTTGGGTCTTTTACCCTTGCTTTTCTGAAATTTCGCCAACTTACGCCTTTAAATAAATCGATTAACTTGATAATTACCCAAATGATCACTAACCGCTTGGCAAAACCTTTTAAACTAGAATCAACCGAATATCAAACTGCTCAGCCGTAACAATATACTGATTACCATTAAAATATATAAAATTTCACCTTTTATATATAAACCTTTTTATTTTACTATGAAATTTAATAAAAGAATATGGTATAATATTAACTTGTCATCTGACCTTAGTAACTGTGCAAAATTTTATCAATAGGTTATGTCAGGAAGTGTATTAAATGAAGGATACAAGTTTCCAACACAAACAAGATGGTGAGTTAAAGAGAAGCAATTAATTAGGGTAATACCTCACTGTCAGAAAATTACATTACCAGTTTTGACAAAATTATGGTTGACATGCAGAGATTGGCTAACACTGTCTGATTCATATTTCTGCTGATGCTTCTTTAATCTAACTCATCTACTTCAAGGTAGACCAAAGTATAAACTTAACAAATAAATCTAAATCATAGGCAAAGGTAGGCAATACACTAGATTATATATTTACTGAGGCAGGCTAACAAGACTGGATCTGTAAGTCTTAGAAAGAAACCCCTGCATCTTGATTTGGAGTTATTCCTATTTCTTACTAAGAAGAGGAAAAGGCTGGTGGCTGTCCCTCTCACCACCCTGGGTGATTTAGCACATGTGGTGGATGAGAGGTGGGTGGCGATGTATCCCCTGAGGATCATATCATTTTCCTTTATGCCAATAACCCAAGAGCTAGTGGGGAAAATCCAGGGTATGTGTGGGGAAGTGGTGGCAGCTGGGGGCCACTGCTAGCAGAGGGTTGTCAGCAATTATTCCCCTCAAAAGGTTATCCCTAGTGGTTTGAGTTCTGCTAATATAATTAAATTAGAATCAACCAAAAATAAATTGAGTAAATCAATTCCAAGAATATGAATTCTAAACTGCTGTGCCTTTCAGTGCCTTTGATTACAAGCCCATCCCTGATAGGTACAGGTACAATAAACCCCTTCCCAACTCAGTGGGACCAGCCTATATGGCCTAGCCATGGGTGCACCCAATCACCCACCAAATAAAGTGATGCTGATCTGCCAAGTGAAATTGTGTCAGGAGAGAAAAGTTGGTAGCAAAGTTTAAGTATGAGTCAGCTGGCCAGGCCAGGATCAATTCAGCATGATAATAATTTCAGGATATTGATCTGATATAATCAAATTATGAAATTATTTCCAATGGTTATTAAAATCATTCAGTTTATCAATTTTATATTGTAAGTGTGAAAAAATGGTTCAAACCATTTATCCCACTTTGACTTGAAATCAGATTTCAAATTTTGAGTCAAAACGCCTGGGGGATTTCTGACTAAGGTTGGCTCAGAATCAGGGTTTTGCCCACTCCAAGCTATACTTTAGGCTCAAAAGAGCTTCAAGTATGGTCAAAAGAGGGCTTTCTAAAGTGCAATTTTTAAAGGTTGAGCCCCCATCATTCTGAACCTCAGTTTGGAATTTTTGTAGCTTCTTTTGGCTGTTTAGGCCTCATGCCTTACCTGAGCGTTGGGTGTGACAAGGTTTTGTCACAAAAACAAAACTTTGAACTTCAGAGCATTAGCCCTCCCCAGTTGCTCTGTATTTTCTTGTCTCACTTGCAATGCCAGAGAAATACTGGGATCACCTTGCTTGATTTTATTACATTAAATAAAAATAAAGGGATCTTCAGGGATTTGTTACCTCATTTACCTGCTGTTCTTTTTCCACATCTGAGATTTCCCAATATTTTGAGAGTTAAAGATGGGTTGGTATTATCCAAACCTATCAGCTTACTTCAGTGGTCCAACTTTGCTGTTGGACCTATTTCTGTGTCAATTTACTTCACTGAAAATTCAGGCATCTGGCAAATGAAATCTGGGTAGTTCCATTTGTTACAATAAAGCTTATAAGTCAGTGAACACCAAAAGGTTCTGCTGTTGCTCCATTTTTTCACTTTCCATCATTTTGGTTCCAATAAAAGTTGTACAAAAACATCCAAATTTATTTGAGAGTTTAAGTTCTGCTAGACCTTTAGTGACAATGATTTCCAATTCTGGAAATCCATGTCTATCTATATTGGTTACCTTCTGCCTTTCTCATCCATCATTATGAATGTCTTTTCTGATGTATTCTTTCTGGGGTTCTGGGTGTTTACTCACCCAGAGAACCCGCTGGTCTTATTATTATCAAAACACTCCATGACATAATAAACAACTTAAATTCTCATCCTTCTCCATCCTGCCCTATGGGTGGGGTGCTGTGTTGGTTTTGTTATATGAATGAAAGGATGACCATTGGCTAGGGTGGTGTCTGTTGGGAAGTTGGCCTAATTGTGGGACCACAGTTTTTATGCCAAGTTAGAACATGTTTCCTGGCCCAAACACCAGTATGGTCTACCTCCATGTTGATTGGAGTAGGAACCAAGTTTTCCCCTTTTCCTCAAATGGGCAGGAAGGAATGGACTGCAAGCTTGGGGTGTTGTTTGTTTATGTGGATGTTGATCTACACCCTCATACCGCTAGTGTGGGTTCTGATGCTTGTATTATTGCAGTCAACGCTGCCACTCAGGAGAGCAGATGTACATGGATCCACTGGTGTCCCTGTTATCCACAATGTAAGTGGAAGAGGTAAGGTTTATACAGACAATGTATAACATGGCTTCTTCTCCCTTGGAGTGGCTAGGGGATGGTTTAACGAATATTCCTTCTCTCCCAGGTGCATCTTACATCTTGGCTAAGGCACAAGATCAGTCTTACTTTTTTCTATCATTTAGATCCAGTTGGGCGCTCATGTGGTCTCCTTTGAGGATCTCTTGGACACAGAAATCATTGGAAAGCTTATGAGGTTTCAGGTCACTCAGGTGTTGAATCTTAATCTGGATGTAAAATCCTTGGTTTAAAATGCATTGTTGTCCTCAATGACCCGTTACCCAGTGAGATGTTCAGTACCATTATCAGTACATGAGCTTGACTTCTGTGATCAGTTCACTGCTGTGCCAGATATGTTATTTTCTATCATCCTGGGGGCTAATTGTTGGCAGCGGCAAAAGTTTTGTATTGATCTGGAGCCCAACCTGTTGTCATTTAAGAATCCACACATGAGGGTCAAAATTTATTTGATCAATATCTTCTTTCTTGCAGGAGCGGTGGGGTTGATTGTGTCAACTCCTTCCTCTGTGGTGTTGCCAGCAGATTTTCACTCTAGCTTGGACCAGTACTGGGACACCTTAAATATGGAGAAAGCCAACCATCTTCCCTTCCATTCTGAGTTTAATCTGGCCTTCCAGCTGACTTTAAATGATATCAACATCAGTATCTTTATATCTTTATAAAGATTAAAAGGACAAGGTTCTGGAGGTTTGGTTGAATGATATTATCATGAATAAGTGTGTGTTTAAGGGGATCTCACCTCTCAAATATCCCATAGTTTTCACCCAGAAGTCCAACGGGATGTTGTGCCCCTGCTTGGACTATGGGCATCTATATAATAAAAATTTGTACAATCCATATCCTCTTCCCCTAAATCAGACGATTAGTCAGGCAATTTCAAAATCTTGGGTGTTTTTGAAGCTTGATATCATGAATGCATTTAGCCAGATTTAGTTGCAGAAGGCCAGGAGTGGCTTACGGCAGTTCATACCAAGAAGGGAACTTCCAGTTCTTCTTAATTCCTTTTGGCTTAAAAAATGCTCTGGCCACATTACAGTAGATTATTGATGATGTGGTTAGTGACCTTCAGTTCACTTGTGTGGTGGCGTATATTGAAATATTCTTGTGCATTCCCCCACTCCTGATTAGCATGAAAAGTACCTGGAGGTAGTATTATCTGTGTTACAAAAGGCTAAACTCTATGTAAAACCCTCTAAGTGTGGGTATTTAGGAATGAGAATACTTTTCTCAGTAACTTGGTCCTGAAATATGTTTATACAGTTCTTCTCAGCAAGCTTGCAGCCATCCTAACGTGTCCTACTACCACCTTCCAGAAGCAGTTGTGGAACTTCTTGGGCAACATCATTTTCATAATTAAAATTTTCCCCTGCCCTTTTGAAACGGGATGAACCGCTACATCCCTTGACAGGGAAAAGTTTTCCATTATGATGGATAAAGGAATGCCAACGGAAATTTGACGCCATCAAAGAGGCTTTTGTGGTATCCCTCATTTTCAAACATGCTAACCTCACCAAGCCTTACATCATATCATGTGATTTATTGTCAGCTGCTGTGAGGCAGTGTTGCTTTAAGAGCAGAATAAATTGGAGCATCCAGTTGTCTATTTTTCCCTTAAGTTTGCGTTCTATGAACAGTCTTGGGTTGTTTATGATAAGGAGTTGGTCGCCGTGGCATGGTCACTTATAAATCGACATTACCTTCTTGTGAGAGCGCAACATGAAGTGACCATGTGGTCAGATCATCAGGACCTCATGTATCTTTCAAACAGCAGAAGATGGCCCATTACCAGGCCTAGACATATTGTGATCTCTGTAGTTTTAATTTTAGATATAAATTTGTCAAGGGTTTATTGAATGTCCTCCCTGATTTGTTAAGCTAAAATATTATTGAGCCTAATGGAGAAGGAAGGCCAGAAGCTCACCATGGTTTTCACCAGCCTAGATTGTTGCTATTGTTACTCCCCCAGTTTCGGTGGTGTAGTGAGATTTGGACGTTCCATTTTCTATAAGGTATTAGCAGGACAAATGACCTTCATGGAGGGCTGGAACTGGTTGACCAGCTGGTCTTCCAGTGCACTGACGTATTCAGTGTTTGTTGGTAGAGGAAACAATTTTTTAAATCCTGAGTTTGGGTTCTGCCCCATCTTCATTATGAGGCAATTTAGACTCATCATGACCCTCTGGTGGTGGGTCACCCAGAAAATAAAATGCCTCAACTTTATGAAGCAGACGTACAACTAGACAGTATTACCAAGGATATACCAGCACATATTGCTAGTTGCATAATGTTCACGCAAGAGAAAATTTTGATTGCTTTGGTTGGAACAGCCTTCTTCTTCCCTGAAGCAGGCTGATGGTCCATGGACCTCAGTATTTGTTGATTTTTTGTTGAGCTTCCCATCTCCAATGATTCAATGCAATTATGGTGGTTGTAGACCGCTTTAACAAGTTTTTCTTGTATATCCCCTGTTCAACTGCTATTACCTCCAAGGAAACTGCCTGGCTCTTCATGCGTCATGTTTTCTCACTGTTTAAGTTTCTTCAGGAAATCATAAGTGACTAAGACTAAAGTTTATTTCGCGCTTCTAGACAGCCCTTCTGGCTACCTTAAAAATTAAGCTGTGCCATTCCACCGCATACCAACCTATGTCTGTTGGGTATATGGAGTAAATCAAGAAGATCCTTAAGCAGTATCTTTAGTGTTATGCCACCGCGCACAGGATACTTGAGTAGATGAACTTCTTTTAACACAATTTTCATATAATAATGCCTTACACGTGTAACTGGGTTTTTGCCTTATAAGCCACATTGAGTCTAACCCCACATTCTCCCCTGAGCTGTGTTTTTGCCCAGAGGTCCCTGCTGCAGAGTATCGTGTGCAACATTCTATAGACTTAATCCCTGGTCCAAGGTTATCTGACCAAAGTCATCAGCAATTACAAGTGACTCATATTGGAAGTATCTTCCCACATGATGAGATCATAATGGGTTCATTAGTAATGCTTGATGTGTGCCACCTGCATATGAATGTGCCCTCAAGGAAGTTTGCAAGCAAACATTTGGTCCTCATGTTGTTTAGGAAGATTTGGGTATTGGGGCCTTTCAGTTGGCACTTACCGCTCATTAGAACAGCACATCATCTTTCATGATTCCCAGTTGCCACTATTTGAAGGCATACCATCGGTGGATTCTGAGCCAGTGGTGATCAAAGTCTCTGCAGAGGCAGAGGTGGAGGCTCTTTTGGCATCACAAACTTAAATCACTCAGTGCAGTACCTGGCGGCAGGAAATGATTTCTCTTATTTACAAACAACTGGGTTAGTGCCTGCAATTGTGCAAATTGCCACAAGTTGGTAAGAGCCTTCTACATTGCACACCTGGACGTTTCCCGCCATCCCAGAAGCTTGCCTCCATCATGATAATCAAACTCTTAAAGGCGCAGAGAAATGTTGCATTGGCCTAAGTTTCTGGTGAGAGTGGATCCCAACCTAAAAAGAAAGGTCAAAGTAAGCTTTGGAGAACAACCCCTGAAGCTTGATTGGTAGGTATTCCTATTCTGTACAAAAAAAGGGAAAAGTCTGGTGGCTGTTTCACTCATCACACTTGGGCAATTTAGCCTATGTGGTGGATGAGAAGTGGTGATGGCATATCCTCTGAGTATCAGCTGTTTGCCTCTATGCTAACCAACCATGAGCTGGTGGGGAAATTTAGGGTGTATAGAGATGTGGCAGCAGCCAGGGGCTACCATCAGCAGAGAATTGCCAGAAAATCTTCCCCTCAAAAGGTTGTACCTGGCAATTGAGTTTTACTGATAAAATTAAATTAGAATCCACTGAATAAATTGAGTAAATTGGTTTTAGGTGTGGGAATTACCAATCACCGTGCCTCTTCAGCACCATTAATTGTGAGCTTATCCCTGAAAGGTACAGGTGCAAGGAACCCCTTCTCAACTCAAAGGGACCACCCTATGTGGCCTGGACATGAGCGCACCCAGTTGCTTGATGGATGAAGTGACGCCAATCTGCCAAGCAAAATCACATTGGGGTGGGAAACTTGGTGGCAAATCTGATGTGAATCAGCTGGCCAGGACAGGATTGATTTAGCGTCATAAGATTTTAAGTAAGCCAAACTGACATGATTAAATTGCAAAATGATTCCCAACTATGAATGAAATTGTTCAGTTTTTTAATATGCTTTGTGAGCTTTATAAAGAAATGAACCCCAACAGGTACCGCTATCACTGTATTTTTCCCTTTATGCCATTTTGGTTTCAATAATAGTTCTCTAAAAACATACAAATTATTTGTAATTTTGAGAGTTCTGCTAGACCTTTAGTGGCGATAATTTCTAATTCTGAAGATCCCTGAATAGTCCTCTGGTTGCCTTCTTCCTTTCTCATACATCAATATAAATGATTGTACCTGAAGTATTCTGGTTGGGGTTCTAGTTGTTCACTCACCCAGGATTCCAGGCTGGTCTTATTATCAGCATGCTTCATGCCACAATGGAGCAACCTAATTTTCTCATCCTTCTCCATCCTGCCCTATGGGTGGGCTGCTATGTTGGTTTTGTTATATAAATGGAAGGTTGATCATTGGCTAGGGTGGTGTCTGCCATGAGGCTAGCCCATATAATATCTTAGTTATATGCTGGGGTTAGAATATATTTCCTGGCCCAAACACCACTAGGGTCTACCCCAGGTTGAGGTGGTGGAGGAACTATTGTTTCCCCTAATTCATGAGTTGGCAGTCAGGAATGGGTTTCAAGTGCGGGAAAGTTGTTTGTTCCTGTAATTGATAATCTAACCCCTTATTCCACTGGTGTGGGTTCTGAAATTTTTTTGCAGTTGACGCTGCCACTTCATAGGAGAGGTGCACATGAATCCGCTGGTGCTCTGTTTGATGGAAGTGGAGGAGGTAGGGTTTGTTTGGATGGTGGATACCATGGATTCTTCTTCAAAGGACGGACCAGAAGATGGCCTGATGACTATCTCTTTCATCCTAAGTGCTTCTTACAGTTTGACTTTGGCACAAGTTCAGGATTAATTTCTGCTACTGGTTAAGTTTTAGTTGGGCGCTCATGTGGTCTCTGTTGAAGCTCTCATAAACATGGGGGCCTCCAGGAACTTAAATAAGTTTTCAGTTCGCTCTGATGTTGAATCTCATTCTAGATGTAGGATCCTTAGTTTTAAGTGTGTTATAAGCCTCAATGACCTGGTACATGGTGAGACGTTTAGTATCATTATCAGTACATGGGATTGACTTCTGTAATCAATTCACTGCTGTGCCATATTTTTTTCCTGTCATCCTGAGGATTAATTGTTGGCGGCAGAAACAGTTTTGTATTGACCTGGAGCCCAACCTATCGTTATAAAAAAATCCCCACATGGGGGACAAAATTCCATTGATCAATACCTCCCCTCCTGCGGGAGCAGTGGTGTTAATTGTTTCAACCCCTTCCTTTCAGGCGTTGCTGGCAACTTCATTCTAGCTTGTACTAGTACAGGGATAGCTTTAACACAGAGAAAGCTAACCATCTTCCTCCCATTCTGAGTATTATCTGGACTTCCAGATGACCATAGTGTTATTAACATCACTTTTACTATATACCCTTATACAGATCAGGAGACAAGGCCCTATAGGTGTGGTTGAATGATATGCTTGTGAAATTGTGTGTGTTTAAAGGGACCTCACCTATTGTATTTCCCATAGTTTATGCCCAGAAATCCAATGGGATGTTGTGCCCCTACATCAACTATGGGCATCTAAATATTACCATTCACAATACCTAACTCCTACTCTCAAGCAGACTAATAGCCAGGCAATTGTAAAACCCTGGGTGTTTTTGAAGCTCATTCTTGTGAATGCGTTCAACTAGATTTGGGTAATGTAAGGCCAAGAAAGTCTTATGGCGGTTCATATCAGGAGGGGGAACTTCCATATTTGCATAATACTTAATGGCTTAAAAAATGCTCTGGCAACATTACAGAAGACGATTGATGACATGCTTGGTGACCTTCAGTTCACTTGTGTTATGTATATTGACAGTATTATTGTACATTTTCCTACTCCTGAGCAGCACAAAAAGGACCTTGAGGCAGAGTTGTCTGTGTTGCACAAGACCAACCTCTATGTAATACCCCCTAAGTGTGAATTTTCAGGGGTGAGGTTACTTTCAAAAACTGGGTTTGAAGGATAATTATGCAGTTCCTCACAACAAGCTTGAGGCCACCCTCACGTGGATCACCCCTCCACCCAGAAGCAGTTGTGGAGCTTCTTAAGCACAATCATTTTCTTAAAAAAATCCCCCTACCCTTTTGCAGATGGTTGCGCTGCTTCATCCCTTGAAAGGAGAATGTTTCATTATAGTGATTTGAGGAATGCTAATGGGCGGTTGACAACATCAAGGAAGTATTAAAGGCACCCACATTTTCAAACATGCTACCCCATTTTTGGGATTTTTGCACCTTTCCAGCTTCCTAGGCTATCTGCTGGATCGCTAGGGGATAAGTCACACTAGTTGTGAAACGAATATTGGTTGAACTTATGTTTGGGTTCTTAATGTCCAGGAGTTTCTTGGGTAATTCCCCAGGTTCATATCCACCAGGGATCAATATAGGTGAATGATTAAGGTTTAGTCAGGCAGAGTGGTAATAAAATTGGGCATCTGATAGTTGACTTTTATTTAACTATCAGGTATACTGATTGGGATCAGTTGGGTTTCATCACTGGTCGATTAGAATTTAATTAGCAGTCCTGAGGCGATTGATGCTGCCTGCAACTAGCAAATCAATTATTTGGTTCACAACCTTCCATAATGGGTAAATAGTCCCATTACCTTAGCAGGTCGCTAGCCAAATGTGGTTGGTTCAATGTGATTGAACGTAAAAAATTAGGGGACACGGTTTCTGGATCTTAAATTTTAGTTCTCAAGGATTTCCAATGGATAAATCCTTTACCCAATGGAGAAAACTATCACAGCAAATATGTCATAGGGAAATTCAACAGTAACAACTTCCGTTTCATGGCTGAGGCGCCAACAAAGGAGTTGGGTGCCAAATTCCCTCTATAAATTCCCTAGCATTTAATATTAATAAAAAAATATTCTTCCTATTGGAAATAAGAGTTTTATCTTCAAGTAATTATTGTTGTGGTATACAATATTGTGGACTCTTTTGTGTGTATAAGGAGTAAAAATTGGATATCTTTAGAAGGGAAACAGACCTTAGACGTGAATCTCCGCTGACTCAGCATCATGAGAACTAAGGTCAGAAACCTCTGAATCTGAGAGTGGATTAAGTTCAACTGGAACAGGGAAGAAGTCCCTATAGTTAACATATCCCATAGGTTGTGGATTATTATGGGTCTAGCGTTAGACCATATTGGGTTTATCTATTCAAATACAGATAATAGTCATCATACCTTTATTGCTTACATATCAATTACTATCAGCAAGGCGAATCGTGCACATACTGAACCAGTGCATTTAACTTTTGGAAAATATAAGTCAAGCCAGTCTTTAGCATTTGAGGAATAGACCCAGATTTTTTCATTTGATGCTCACTACAGTGGGTAGTTGAATAAGATACACCAATATAAGATGTCATATAAGGTAGAGTTAAAAAACCTTTTGAAGGAATTGGCAACCATCAACAAGAACTCTTTGAATTTAGACAATTATGGAGAATTTACTGCCTTGGAGAGAGTAATAAGATCAAGGAAGCAGCAGAAGGAATTTCCGATTTCAGAAATGAGTTACTCAGGAAAGTCACGTCATTGAAGAAGAAAAAAGGAGAACTAGTTTGAGAAGTTTTAGATTTAAAGGCAGAATGTGAAGTGAATCACATTTGATTGCATTCACTCAGCTCAGACATGGAGTGTCTATTGAAGAAAGTCAAAGAAGTGATGAATCAGAGATGAAAATGTGAACCCTATGTGGTGACCAATGCTGAAGAAAGGACCTCAACAACTCCAGTTGGTAAGTCAACAATTCCTAGAAATATGACACTGCATTTTCTTCCATTTTGGAGATGACACACGTGATAACTCCTCAATTCACTCAGGTAGTTGATCTGAGAGTGGTGGCTAGAGAAACTTTGGAGGAGTTCAAAGTCACGTCAAAATTACCCACTTATCATCAGGATAACGCTCCTGCGTTCTTACAATTATTTGATATAAATATGTTTGGGTATGGCGATAGACAAAAAGCTTTGAAGGTCATGAACTATCTGGATACAGACTTTCAAAATTTGGTGTCACATCGTCTAGAGGGGGACAGCTGGTCTTACTTGAAGCCAAGGCTGCAATAATGAAGGAGTTTGGAAGCCCCACGTGTATGTCAAAACACAAGCAAAAATTTATGAGGATACAATTCCAGAAAGATGAGACCTTACCAAATTTCACCGACTGATTCTACCAAGAATCACAGATTTTTATCAGAGCAAAAATATTAAATGACTTTGATGCACGGATCACATTACAAATAATCATTGTCCTTATCATGATCTACAGTAAATGATGACTTCAGCGATAACAACCAAAATAACCACCTCATAAATGATAGATTACTTGAAGATGCTAGGAGCCACGTTTGAGGCCCCTAATCAAAGCTTAAAGCCAAGTCTGGCATAAAATTTTATACTAACACAGTGAATTAAACTGCTAAGAATTCAAACAATCAAATAGTGCAGGGAAACAGTCCCAAAGATTTTAAATGGGCATACAAGAGTAACAATCATTGTCACCAGTGTGGAGGGGAGGGCCACTTTGCCGCTCAGTGCTTTAGCAAGAAGCCTAAGGAGCAAATCAATGTGGCCCAGGAAAAGGCGGCAAACCCGCACAGGAGTTGGGAAAAGGGCCCACGGCCTAGATGGGGAACAGTCTAGAGCTTCAGTTAAAACAATTCCTCCTGATATCCTAATTGAGGTCATTGATGTTAGTGATCTATTTTTCAATGATGATGTACAGGACCAGCTTTAGAAAGTGGTCAACTTAGATGTCAATATGGTAACTAGAGCCAAAGCAAAGGGGATTGACCCCAAAATAATTAAGGAGGTTGCTCGCCCATATGTGCACCAACTAGCAGACAAGATTTGATCCACTGAGAATCTGGATGATCTAGCTGAGATTAAATTAGATGAGGTAAATCTGTCAACCCCTTAAACGTGATTAAAGAATTATTCCCTGATCTGTCAGCACAAATAATTCACACCCTCAACTAGTAATATAGCCGTTATCACTCAGTAAATAC
Source organism: Massospora cicadina (assembly GCA_022478985.1). Lineage (NCBI taxonomy): Eukaryota > Fungi > Entomophthoromycota > Entomophthoromycetes > Entomophthorales > Entomophthoraceae > Massospora > Massospora cicadina. The sequence continues at coordinate 38,577 of JAKSZP010017468.1, forward strand.
CATTTTGCAATACTTTGAGTGTGCTTATATTGATCTACTGGTCAATCAAGTACAGGTGTGGGAGATTATTGACAGCGGGTTGCTGATTAAAATTGTCTCAACTAGACTGTTGAAGAAAATGTGAATCTTGCCTAATTTGGGAATAATGAAAGATATGGAACTACTGGGTCAAATAAAACTAGCTCCTGTGGAGCTTAAGTTTTACCACTCAGATTTGGATCCTTAGTGGTATCCGCCCCGCAATAGTTTTGGCCAACCAAAACTATGATATTCTAATTGGGACCAAGTTTCTAAGGAAATACGGAGGTAAATGTAACTTCAATGATAGTATGTTGACCATATTGGGTCAGAAACTACCTCTAGTTTATCATAGAGATGAGGAAACTTCACTTACCAGGAGAAACAATTTCATCAATTTGATCTACAATGATGGCATTATCCTGATTTGCTATCAATTGGGTGGACAAAAGCAAAGAGAAATGCTGACGGAAATCCTGAAAAATTGAGGAATTCTGCTATGAACCAAGAATTTGAGGACCTTACCTGCTGGAGACAAAAATATTGGTAGAATGAGTAAATGGAATGCTAGCCATGATGCTGAGGAAGCTGATCGCTGGGAGAACTTCTGCATGGGGAATATACCTCATTTTGGTGAAGTTTACATATAACATCAGTCACCATATTGCAACAGGAAAAATGCCATTTGAGTTATTTTATGAAAGAAAGGCTGCATTATCATAGATTCTATATTCAGCAGTTGAACCAACATTGGGGATGAGTGCCAAGCAGTACTTTCTCTGATTTTTGCATATCCTGATTGAGATGCAGTCACAAGCTTTAGTACAAACTTAAGTAAAAGATCAAGTCCAAAATGATGGACAATAAGGACCAACTGGCATTATCTGAATACCACATAAGTGATAAAGTAGCCTATTGTCACATTAATGGCTTTGGAAGAAGAAACAAGTTAGATGCACTATGGTTGAGTCCATTCAAGATTATTGCCAAGATAGTGACAGATCCATATTCCATCAATAACCTCACATATGTAAGGATTGTTAATCATGTCCATGCTAAATATATAAAGCAGTGGATTTAGAAAAAAACAATAAGAGGTATCCCAAAGGACTGCTGAACCATTGAGATGGTTATGTTCTGACAATTTTGGTTAAGTCATAAAAAAGGATCACTGAACCAAAATAAATGGTTATGTTTTGAAAAAATAAGACCTCAAAAAGATTTAAACTGGCAAGTCAGAGTATAACTAGTAATCACTTTGGTTGAATAATTAATGGAAAATGGACCGCTGAATTGTTTGAAGGCATGTCCAGATAAAAATAGGAAAAACAATAAGAAATTGAAAAATATATAGAAAAAAGAATATGAAAAAACATAAAAGTCAAATATTATATAAATTTTATTGGGTATCCTTGACTCAGGGATGATTCAACCTATGTCACCTCTTGGGGGAAAGAGGATGTATAATAGTATGAGAAAAATACTGTCAAAATCTATTTGAGATCCTACGCTAGAAGGGGCTAGATCTAGTAAAAGCCAAGTTTGTTGAGCAGAATCTGAACCCTGAGAGAATGCGACAAGGGGAAGAGAAAATGAGATGGCAGTACTTGCCAATTATGATACTTTAGATTTGGAGGGAAGCAACAGAATAAGAAGAGGCAGTCAGTGAATAACCCTGATTAATCCCAATGTGTTATTGGAGCTGGAAGATTAGTCTTGAGTGCTTGCTGATAGGCTTCATCAAGAGCACTGGACATGTAAGCCAGTATAAATCAAAGAATATTAGATAAAGGCTGCTGAATCATGCCCCAATCAAAGCCATAAGAGGGAGGTATCAATGTGAAGCATCATAAATGAGGTAGTTGTTCAAGGAGCGAATGGCATCATGAAGACAACAACCACAAACTTCTTGGATTTGAAAATAGAATGAACAATGAAATTCAGGGGAGGCTGGAAGCTTTGTGGTCCAACTGCAAAGAACTTGGGCCGCAAAACAAAGGGCATAGGCTGCAACGTCTCATTCTAAGATTCTTGATAGTTTGGAAGGTTCAGAGATACAAAAAGAGCCTCAGTTACCTGGTTCCTTAATTCTGCATATGGAAGCACAAAATGTTCATTATTTCCAATAGCTAGTTTGTGCAAAAGAACAGCTGGTTTATAATATCGGCCAAGTCAAAAAAGGAGTTCAGAAAGCATGTCAGATCTGGCATGAAACGACTTACTGATATTGGGTGGCTTTAGTTCAAGAGGCTCAAAAATTATAATAGGCTTATCTGACAAAAGGAGCCAAATCTAGGAGAGTATCAAAGTCTAATTTGGGAACTGATGAAATAAGGAGAATTGGCCGCGATAGTTTGAGATGGTCACTACTCTGGTTTCATCAGGATCAGATACAGTTGCTGGTAGTTCAGCGAAAGGAATACCTACATGCACTTGACTTGGAGTATGGGTCCTAGGGGGACCATAGAAGAGATTCTCTAAGTAGAATGACTCATTAATCAGAAGAGCCAGGCATCTTCTTCAGAAAGATTGTCAAGATATTTCTGGTACCAAAAATTCAAATTCAACATATGATGTGGATGAGAGGGGATGTCATACTTTTTATAATGGTCAACATTATCTAACTTGGTGTAAAATCAAGCTATAATTTATTCTAATTTTGGCGCAATTAATTTCTAATATATTAAATAAGATCTTTAAAAAGACTGAAAAATTGAGCTTTTTCTTTCTCATAACAATCACTTTAGTTACTACGATTTGATTCAAACAGCAAATTTGGATAATCACACACAGGAAAGATGGGCGACTTTAATAACAAAAATAATACAACATGGGCGAGCGTCGCAGCAAGCGGTGCGCTTAATGGTGCAACTAAGGGCAAGAAACGCCCTGGAGGGGGACCAGGAACCCAAGCCATAAAAAAATCGCAAACTCAGACACCATCTGGGTTTATGGTATTTACTGTAAAGCACGCGCAATACATGTACATTCAATTCAGCCAACCTTTGTCAAAGGTGGAACATGGGATCAGACTCTTCCTTGGGGATGAGTCACCGACCCTGTGGGAGAAAACATGTGAGGCACAGCCCTCACTTTTCCCTCAAGCGGTGTACATAGCCACCAACAACATGGGCCATGGCTGGATTGATATTGGTTTTAAAACAGCCGATGAAGCTGATGCTGCAGCAAAAATCTGCGTGGAAATTGCCCTCCCTGAGGGCAAAAAATTGTGTGCACCATGAGTACCAGATGGAACAAAGCGAAAACTTTGTTCATCTCCTTTGACTCGCTCCCCACCAACCTTCCTCATAAGGTAATTGAGAAGAAGCTCCACAAAGGTCTTGTGGCCTACGGAGAAATCCAACAACTTGAATTACAGCAATTTCACTTAATGCCCGACCTGTGCACGGGCAAAGCTATTGCTGTAATCAACCCCTTCCCAGAAGTGGAAGAGGATTTATCCAGAATTCCCCATGCAGCAGAATTTCACTTTGCAGGTGGGGGCCAGTCATCTGCATTCCAAGTTACACCAGAACGCGCACCACCCATTTGCAACCACTGTGGCTCACTGGGCCACAAGGAACATGCATGCCCTGTAAAAGAGGGCTTAATGGAAAATGATTTTTGTGAAGAAGCTATGGACGAAGATAATGAAAACTTTGCCAAAATGACTGATGGCCACCACCCATTCCGCTGGGGTGAAGATGGACTATACTCCATCATGGACCCAGTTACAAGTAAACAGCGTAAAGCAGCACAAAAAGCCCGCAAGAGAGCAGTGGCTGAAGCGGCGGCACATGCGGAATCTGCCATTAACCACGGACAAATTTAGGAGGATATTTTGGACATTCACCAAACCAACTAATCAGAACAATATGCCCAGGTCAAAAATTTTCACAGTAACCAGACTGAGCCACAAAGCATCATCAGTCATGCACATACTGAGGAACAATGCAACTGCAATTTGGGTGAAAATGCGGTGCACAATGCAACAAAGTTGAACCTCAAAAATATAAAATCCAATCAACAACCCGCATCAAATCAACATGAGACCTGTGCAGGAAAAGTTGACGCAAATGCAAAAAACTGCAATTCCCTTGGTTATTGGGTCAGATCAAGGGAACCAACAATGGCAGTGAAAGAGTTGGAGTACAGATGCGGAGCATGGCCAAAATGAGCCGCAGTGGGATAGGACCAGAGGGCCCTCCCAACCGCTCCTGAGGCGCCGCGGGCACCTCAGTGTCAATAGGGACGTTAAACATCGCTGGAGCCAGGGCTCATATGTCCCAATCCAAAAAGCTGGCATTCCTGCGAAAACCTCTTGTAGACATCTTAGCCATCTAAGAAACCCACTTCCTACAAGGGGAAGAAGAATCCTGGTCAACCAGGGTCACACCATCACAATCAGTATGGACGTCTTACTGTGGGGTGATAGTCCAAAACAACAAAAAATTTAAAATTACAAATTCATCATCACACTTGCACGGTCAAGTCCTGGTAGCAACAATCACATGCCAAGATGAAATAATTTCGTTAGCATGTATCTATGCACCGTGCACTGCAACTGAGAGAAAAAATTTTTTGAAAAAATTTCTACTCTCACCCTCCCACCAGATATCATCATGTTAGGCAAAATCAACTGCTGGGATAACCCCAATACAGATTGATGGCCTAATCCCAGGGGATACCCACCTGGACACATTGAATATCACACAATGAAGGCATCTCTTGGCTTACAGGATGCTCTTCCCCCCAATTCACCAATCCTTACCCACATGACAAGACCCAACATATGCGAGGGACTGCTCATATCAATGAGTCATATTGACCACATCCTCATCCCACAATCCCACCACTCAAGAATCTCCAAATTTACAACAAAAAAGATCAATTTTTCTGATCACCAATTAGTTATGGTGCAGTTAGTGCAAACCCAATCCCACACACAGGTGTTGCCTTGGAGAAAGCTTCACCCAAAAATGATATAAAATTGCCTGAGATATCTGACTGGGTTGAAAACAAGGCTACAAACCCAGAATTCACAGCCCCATTCACTTCAGATCTCATTGGAACATGGGAAAATTTCAAGAAAGATTTAATCAACAAAACCTGATATATTGCATCACACAAGTACACCGCAGACATAGCCACAATCAAGCGTACCTTGGCAGAACTAGACCATCTGGAAATAAATACTCCGATATCTGGCTATAGCCCTAATTGGGGATGCAAATGGGCAGAAATTTCAGCCTGACTTAACAATCTCATCTTTGAACACCAACACAGAATCAAAGTATCAAACAAAGGTAAGTTCATAAAGGAAGGCGAAACCTGTTTGACATACTTTTTCACCAATTTCACTCCTGTGGAAACCAGCCCGCATGCACACAGGTCTGCAAGACCAATGGCACCGTGGCAACTGAACCTGAGGAGGTCAAGGCGGAAGTACACCGCTATTACACCAAATTATATCACGATATGCCAACAGATCCACAAAAAATTAAAGAATTTATTCAAACTGCCAAGATACAAGGTACACCACCAAATTACAATATACCATCCCCTATTACATGGGAGGAGCTTTGGGAAACAATTCGCGGTGCACCACGTAGGAAATGCCCAGGGCTTGATGGGATACCCTACGAATTTTACAAAAAATATTTTCAACAAATCGCCCCCCTCCTATTGGCGTCAATGAACCAGAGTTTGTTGGAAACACGCCTATTACCAGGAGGCCATGAATCCTACGTTATAACCTTGTATAAAAAGGGTGACAAGTTGGACCTGGCCAACTGGCGCCCAATTGCACTCTCCAACACTGACACAAAAATTCTAGCAAAAATTCTAGCAGCTAGATTAGGCGCAATTGCATCTGACGTCCTATCACCCAACCAGTTTGGGTTTATACTAGGGCGTTCAATCTGGAACAACATACACCCTGTTGCAAACATTTGTCAATCCAAAGCAACTGGTGCCCTGGTCTTCTTGAATCAGGAAAAGGCGTATGACCGTGTTAGCTGGCCATACCTAAAAGAATGTCTACATGCCTTCAAACTCCCACCAAGATTCATAAAATGGGCGATGCTCCTAACAGAATTTGCAACCATGGCTGTATGCGGCCCTGGATTCCTAACAAACAATATCAAACCACACAGAGGGCTCAAACAAGGGGATCCCCTCAGCCCACTGCTATACAATTTCAGCTTTTACCCGCTCCTCCAAGTAACTGACTCACGTCTCATGGAGATAACCGCACAAGGACAACCAACAGTCAAGATACTGGCCTTTGCAGATGACTGCGTAGCAGGTATAGCAAACAATGAAGATTCCCGACATCTGGAACACACTCTAGAGGAATACTCCAAGGTGAGCAATGCATCGCTCAACAAAAGGAAGACAGAAATCATCCTCTTAGGCAAATACACAAACAATTGGGCCACAACATCAGAACCTCACACCAACACTCGAAGAAAAAACCTAATTATTTTACCCTTTGCAACACCTCCCACCACCACTCCTGTCCACACCTTGGAATCTGGCTAGAATCAGGGGATATGCTAATGAGACAATGGAAAGTAACCTGTTACAATGGGTATCCAAACGCGTAGCCTCCCTCAAGGGGAGAACCCCAGGACTAACAGGACGAGTTACAGTTGCTAACTCGCTCAACCTCCCAATACTGTGGTACCAGGCCCATGCAATAGCCTTCTCACCTATCTTTATAACCTCAATTCGCGCGCTTATCCAGGGCTGGCTGTGGCCTGGCTCTCACCCTCCTATACAGATGGAAACACTATTTGGTCCACGCTCAAGTGGGAGGCATGGGACTAATAGATTTTGAGAGCCATGCCAATCACATCCTAGGTACCTGGATAAAGGAAATCCTTGCTCCAGACCTCCCGCAACAACATTGGTCCAGAGCAGCAAGGACTAACTTTGCACAGGCGCTCAAATTAACCAACCCACATAGTCCACCCAGACTACTTTCATACCTTGCCAAGTACCTTACTGCAACAGGTCCGCATGGAACCTCCCCTCATTTCAAACATATCCTCAGAACTATCCGCCGTATGGGATGGACCATAGAGAACATGAGTACTATACAGGGAAGGGGATGACCCAGCTCCCAATTCAAATTAAGAAACCCAGAAAACCACCCCCAGAGGGATATGCTCGCAACAACCCCAAGCATAGCTAGGATAGAATACCTAGATATGCTGGACATTCCCTATGATTTAATCACACAGAAAGCAATGTGGAAAATGACACACCACCCACTCCTACAGCCAAGGATAAGAGCAAACGCCTGACACTGTTTGAGAAGGACCTATAGGATGGCGGACCGCTCCAACTCCCTCCACAAAACATGTGCAGTATGTGGAGGGAGGGATCCCTACACCACCGCCTAGAAACATGCCCCCCAACCAAAGCTATATGGCTGGAAGTTGCATGCCTGCTCAAGATTCAAAACGAACAGTAATTATCGATATCAAAAAGTATCTTCGCGCTCCAGATCAAGTCACCAATCCCATCTACCCTCCACTCCCTAATAATACCCATTGCAATGTGGACAATACACACAATTGCATTAGATGCGTTCAAGGGCATGGTCCCAACCATTCATGAGATTATTAACAGATTCCATGTCCACTTACTAGAGCACTTCCAAGCCTGGCTCTATGGAAATATGAGACCAAGACAAAAAGCGCTCATAGAATCATGGTTCCCACTCTGGTTCCTCCACACAGACCCTTTCCTTCACACCTTCTCCATAGCAGGTGAAACCCCTCGGAGTAGTGCACCAACCCCCATACCTGGCAGTCCCGCTGGCAACAGGGGTAACTTGAGTACCCTGGGGTGCCTAATTTTATATTTGTTAGTTATTCTCTTAGTTTCACATATATTCGGTAATGTCTGTCCCCTGGTCAGCTTACCTCGGTTTAATAAAAAAAGACTGAAAAATTGAAAGAATGATATGAGCAAAAAAGTTATTAAGAGAAATTAACAAGAGCAAATATAATTGAATATTCTTATTTTTGCCGTGAGACAGAAACTGAAGGTAAAAACCTCCTATCAAGGACGAGGAGGGAGATCAGGAAATCAAGGATGCCAAACCAAGATCATTATTTGACAATGGGTTATATGCTCTGTCCATGCAAAACTGGCTTTCTAGGACTAGAATAGTCATGAGTAAATTGACTAGACTGGCACAACAGTGGGTCATGAGGACTGCTCGTCTGAGGAGGTGGTAGTGAGGAAGAAAAGGAAGAGAACCACATGATGAAGGTTGTCCTGAACAGCGTTGAGCGCAGATTGGCTGTGCTCCGCTGGAAACTAAGAGATAAATGGCCATGTCTGAGGCAGCCTTCTCCTGTCCCAATCTTATTCTTGCCGGAAATCTAGGTAACAGGGGATGTGTTGGGATTTTTTCCCATCTTTCCAGCTTCCTAGATTTTCTGCTGGGCCGCTAGGGGTAAGTCCCACTAGCAAATGAAAAGGATATTGGTTGGCCTTGATTTTGGGTTAATAATGTCTGGGGATTTCTTGGGTAATTTTCCAGTTTCAGATCTGTTGGGGATCAATATGGGTGAATGATTAAGATCACGTCAGGCAGAGTTACCAATGAAATTGGGGCATCTGATAGTTGATCATTGTTTAACTATCAGGTATACCTATTGGGATCAGTTGGGTTATATCACTGGCTGATTGAAAATTTAATTAGCAATTTTGAGGCGAGTGATGCTGCCTGCAACTAGTAAATTAATCAATTGATTTGCAACCTGTCAAAATGGGCTAAAGTGTCCCATCACCTAAGCAGTTCTCTAGTCAAATGTGGTATTACTGTAATTGAGTGGAAACTTTAGGGACACAATTTCTGGATCTTAGATTTTAGGTCTCGAGGATGTTTGATGGAGGAATCCCTAACCTGATGGAGAAGACCATCGCCAGTAGAGACGTCTTTGGGAAGTTTAATGGCAACAACTGCTATTTCATAGCTGAGGCGCCAGCAGAGAAGGTGGGCGCTGATTTCCCTCTTTAACTTCCCTATCATGCAATATTAATAAAAAAAGACTCATCCTATTGGAAATAAGAGTTTCATCTTCAGTTATATTGTTGTAGTATACAATAATTGTAGACTCTTTGTGTTTATAAAGAGTAAGGATTGGATATCCTTAGAAGAGAAGCAGACTTTAGACGTGAATCTTTGCAGACTCAGCATCATGAGAAATAAGGTTAGAAACCTCTGAATCTGAGAGTGGATTAAGTTCAACTGGAACAGGGAAGAGGTCCATATAGCTAACATATCCAGTATTTTGAGGATTATTTTGGGTCTAGCGTTCAGCCATATTGGGTTTATCTCTTTAACTACAGATAATAGTCTTCATACTATGTTTGCTCACATACTAATTATTATTAAGCAACATGAATTATGAAATACTGAACCTGTGCAGCTAACTTCTGGGAACTATCAGTAAAGCCACTCTTTAACACTTGAGGAATAAACCCATATTTTAACACCCTACGAAGCCTTTAATCATAGCATGTGACACATCATCATTCACCGTGGAGAAGTTTTTTCAAGAACAGGATTGATTGGAGCATCTAGCTGCCTACTTTTTTCCTCAAATTTGCTTCTTATAAATAGTCCTGGGCAATTTATAATAGGGAGTTGGCCGCTTACCATGGTCACTTATGCATTTGCAGTATCTCCTCAGGGCGCGCAACATGAAGTGACCATGTGGACAGATCATCAGGCCCTCATTTATCTAAAAAACCGCAGAAACTGGCCCATTTTCAGGCTTAGATATATTGTGACCTCTGTAGTTTTTTAAATATGATTATGTCAAGTGTTCCTTGAATGTCCTCCATGAATTGTTGAGCCAAAAAGCTATCATTGAGCTTAGTAGATGAAGAAGGCCAGGATCTCACCATGGTGATTCTGGCAGGCTAGATTTATATAATGCTCCTCCATCAGTTTCAGTGGTGGATTGAAGTCTGGAAGTTCCATTGGTCTCTCAGATATTGGCGGAAAAATGGCCTTCTTGGAGGGGTTGAAGCTGGTTGACCATCTGAGGCTTCCAATGCATCATTGTGCTCAATATTTATTGGCAGAGGTAACAATTTTTTTAATCCTGAGTTTAATTCTGCCCCAGTATTTGATGAGGTAATTTAGACTCATAATGACTCTCTGGTGGTGAGTCACACAGGCAATAAAAATTCCTCAACTTAGTGAGCAGACGTACATCAAGATAAGAATTTTTATGGATATTCCAACGTGTATTGGTAGTTGCATAACTTACGCATGAGAAAAATCTGATCACTCAGATTGGAACAGCCTTATTCACCCTTGCATCAAGCTGAGGGTCCATGGACCTTGGTATCTGTTAACTTTATCGTTGTGCTTCCCAGCTTAATGGTTTAATTTAATTATAGTGTTTGCAGACTTCTTTACCAGTATTCCTTGTATATCCCCTGTTCACCTGTTATTATCTCTAAGGAAACCACTTGGCTCTTCATGCAGCATGCTTTCTCAATGTTTGGGTTGTTAAAAGAAATTGTAAGTGACTTGGGGCCATAGTTTACAGCAAGTTTTTGGACGGCTTTCCTGCTATCTTGAAAATTAAGCTGTGCCATTCCAAAGCATATCAACCCCAGTCTGACGGGAAAATGGAGTGGGTCAACCATATCCTTGAACAGTATCTCCAGTGTTATGCCTCCATTGCACAGGATACTTGGGCAGATGACCTTCCATTGGCACAATTTTGTATACTATAATGCCTCCCATGCATCTACTGGGTTTTCGCCTTATGAGGTGCATTGGGATATAACCACTCATTCTCTCCTGGACTATGCCTTTACCTAGAGATCCCTTATGTGGAAGTCCATGTACAACAAGTCTATAGCACTCAAGCCCTGGCCTTGGAGCATCTGACCAAAGCCATTAGAAATTTCAAGAGGTTCACAGATTGGAAGTATCTTTCTGCATGTCAGAGTTTTACCCAAATTAGAAATTGAGATGTGTCAGCTGAAGAGAATTGATTCTAATCCAATGAAATAGCTAAAGTATTTATTGGGGATAGCCCTTAACGAAAAACCACAGCCTTCCAACATCAGGATCAACCCCAAATTATGCAGCCAACTATTGCTCCCCCATAGCTTCCAAATCTCAGGTTTCAAACCCAATCCATGCAGTGAGAAAATCCTATTCAACCAAAAAAAACCAACTTGCCGCAAAATCTCCAATTTGTTATAAATAGAGATCTTAGCTTGGAACGCTTGGAGAATTACTTGAAAACATAACTGAAATCTCATATATTTTTGATTCTAAGCAGATAAAGATGAAACTCTTCTTTGCCATTTTAAGTCAAATTGGCCTGCCTCTATTTACTTAGGGACAAACATATATTTAGGATTTACCACTCAAGACATAGTTTCTTAAGTGAAGACTTTTTGACAAAAAAGAATAACGTATTATCCAACACCCAGGAACTTCAGGTCTCCTAGCCTCAACAATAGTAGGAATATGTGGTATCAACCCCCATAGTCCTGACAAAACTGTTGCTCCCTGTGAGGTCTACCCCGAGTTCATGGTGAATTATAAACAAATAAACAATGGACAATAATGAATTGGCTTAAGAAAATTCCGCAGATCACGAAGCTGCCCATCTCAGTGACTGAGCAATTAATATTCATGTAGGAGAAACATTGGCGACCCATGACATTCTAATTCCCCTATCATTGTAAGTAAACCTCTATGCTCTGTCCGCAGAGAAGTACTAATTACACTTATCAGATTTTGCTAAAGCCTTTAGCTCCTCATATTTGGGGCCTTTGTCCCTGGAGGCTGAGCTAATAGAAGTTGGTCTCTTGTGGTACTGGCCCCTATGATGATATTGGCTCAAAGTCCTTCGCTCAATATAGATCATGTTGAAGATGGACGTACAGAACGCTATCTGCATCATTTTTTACATCCCACCTTGTACCATCTACTCCAAGTAGCTAGGTTTCATCATCACAAACTACTCCACCATTTGCAGTTATTGAAGACAATACATTTGCAGCTCCTCCAATTCTACCAATCTGCCTCCCAGTTCAGCTGTGAAAATCAAAGCGCTATAATGGAAAAGCGGCAGCTCATTAATGAGATGCAAGACTTGTCAAGCCATTTGGATCAAGGGATCATGAGTTTCGTTTGAATGGAACTCACTAATTGCTTTAGTCAACTAGCAGTCGATCTTCATAATCAGGTTGTAGATCATACCCTTGAGTTACAAACTGAAGTTGAAAAACTTTACCACCTCTGTGGGCAAACGCCTCCAGTTTATAGAGGAGATGATCTATGAAGTATGTGATGGCCAGAATAGCCTCCATTATTCAGGGCCACAAGGAGTGCCTGGTGAGCCGGAACCCCCAGTTATGATGGGCATGATAGTGGATGGGGACCCACTGGATTACCTGGACAACTGGTAGTGATGGAAATGATGGTGGATGGGGGCCCCCTGGACCTCCTGTTCCTAGTGCTGACCCAAGCATCCCTGACAAATGCCTCCAGTCGTTAATTCAGCAAGTTAAAAACCTTGATGTCCAATTAGGACATTTCGCCCAAGATGCTCAAAGCACTCAGGATGGAGTTCCTCTCTCCTCTGAAATTTCCCTATCTACTCATCATGAACGCCTTGGGAACGTGGCAGTCCTACCTGCTGTGGTGCTTGGGTTGGAGCAAAGAGTGCTTGCCACCAATCAACATCAACTTGAACTCTGAGATGCCACTACTGAGTTAAAAAACGAAATGTGACAGTTAAATCAACTCATCGCCATGAAATTGGATCTTTGTTCTACTCATGATCAAATACTTTGGTAATTGAGATATTTATGACCTGCAAAGTTAAGTGGATGCAATACATCCTTAAGAGTATTTCCAAGATACTGCTTCTGTATTAGGTGAAAGTGAAGTCATGGTGTTGGTTCATGTCATTTGATCTCCAACCCCCAAGTGGTACGTTTAAACCATCGTTCAAGAGCAAATTACGTCCCTGGAGAGGGGAGCATCTTCTCTTTCTTGTATTGATACAAAAGCTCTATGGAAGAATTGACCATTCACCAATGGCTCAAACACCTGAAAAACTATCATAGTCACATGGCTCAAGACACTATGGTCCTTCATCTAATGCATTGCCTTACGTGTAATGAAGCCAAGACTGCCTTGCTTAGAGAATTTGTGAGCGAGCTAACTTTATCTATCCAAAAATAAACCTTTATGGGAATAAGCCTTAATTGGGGAGCGAATATCATTGAGTTTTCACATTGTTTTTACCTTGAGGCTCAAACTTTGTTTGCAGGGAATCATCTTATGTTAGATGATGCTATCACCGCTTTGTTTTTGGCATATAAAAATATGCCTGATATTCTACTTCATCTTAAAGTGGTAAAGTCCAAATTGACATCCCTCATCCATATTAAGGAAGCTACTTTGGAAATTCCTGCCAACCTACACAAATCTGCCAGGCAACCTCATTTTAACAACAATGAGCCCCATCCCCAATTGTTAGCCATTACGCCCCACGATTTGCCTACACCTGAATTATTCTGAACTCATTGTAAGAGAACCAACCATGGAGCTAGGTGGGTAAGCTGGGGCCTTCACGTGGCGTGACTTAGAAAAGCTGGTGGAAACATGGGTGAGTAGCCAAAACCAGAACCCAGAGAGGCACCTTAGAAGGTTCCTGTAGTGGCCTGGATGAGGTGTGAGATGGAAATTAATTACTGTAAGCCAACCTGTTCTTGCAGGTGCTTCCAATCTCCTTTGGGGGGAATATGGGCAGGAAGGGGGAGGCAAGAGTCAGGCGTATCATCTGTCACACTATTTCCCTATGAGGCGGGATGCTGCATAAGAAGGTCTTAGTGACAAGGGTGGGGCAATCCTGATCGGCTGGGCTTCAGCTCACCTGTCTACAATAATCACCGCGGTTTTCTAGGTTGGCCTGAAACCTGGATAGTGGACAGTAGCTTACGTGGGCTTACACTGGTGCAGCGAAAGGTGAGAGCACTCACTTACCAAATTGATGGACCAACCTGAAAGGGCTGCGATGGTTCCCACACAAAAGGACCCAAAGATCAAACTTCGTCACAAAAGCAAACTGGAGAGACCAACTTTATTAACAAAATCAACAGTGGGGGTGGACCCTACTGCACAGAAGGCCCCAGTCTCCTTTGCAGTGGTGGCTACTAATGGATTTGGGGCAAGAACCAAGCTTTTCGAATAAAAGAACTCTGGCCCTCTAAGGATCTGATGGTGAGCATGGTGGAGAGCTGCAAGAGGGTTCACACCGTGGAAGTGAATAATGGGTGGTCTAAGGAGATGATCCTGAGCTGCGTGATTGTGGTGTGTGGGTTCGCCCCACTCCATATTTCATGTTTGGCTCCTGGGTTGAAACTTATGACCTTCCATTATAAGCTTCAAAAGGAACAGGTTTTGGCTGCTGGTTTGAGCACAAAGAACTAGGAGGCCGTATGTCTTGACATTGGCACTGAGATTGGAAGGTTCATTCTGAGAGATGTACTACCTATAATGACTAGAGGGGCCATGATGTCTCACCTGAAAGGCTTTGGAAGAGTGATCTTCTTTAATGAGAACAAGCTGGTAAAGGACTTAAAGCAGATATACGGTAGCTTGACTAAGTTCACTGTGGGATCTGGGGACTGGATTTTGAAGTTTGAATTTTCAAAAATCATATGGGATTTGCCTCATTCAGCCACTGTGGGGAACTAGAGTGTCCCTGTGGTACCGCTGGACATGTGCTTATTGTGTGGTGCGAAGGGGCATGTAAGAGCCAAATGTCCTCAGGTTCAACCTCCTGAAGCAGTGGCCAAACCTACCAAGTCTAGCGTGAGGGTGCCAGTAATGGCGCCCTCAGAGAAAGAGAAGTTGGCTCTCCTGAAGGCGTTAGAGAAGCTGAATGAGTTGTCAGCCAAAGCAAGGGAGGAGGCAGCGGCTGAAAAAACTTCGGAAGCGGTGACCGAGGTGCTGAAAGGTACCAGAAAGGTCATTAAGGAGTCAAAGCAGACCCATAAGGCATGGGAAGCCATTAAACTCCAAATCGAGCTAAGTGGCGCTTTGTCCCAAAATTCAAAGGACATTTTGAAAACGGCTGCTTCCCAAATGGATGGGGTTCTACCCATCACTTAATTGTGTAAGAGGCGGGCGACCATTGGCGGTATGAGTGGGACAGAGCATGTGAGGCCCATAGGGGAAGAGGAGGAGGTGAGGGAGGTGTTGCCTGCTAGAAATAATGGTCCAATGCCTTCTAACCCAATGTTTCCAGCTGAAGTGGAGGGGTCTATTAAGGACCCAGGCAATGGCAAGATTTCAGAGGCTGCTGTGACAAAGCAGCCACCACCCCCTGCCCAGTCTAGTACTGGAAAGGGGAGGAAGAAACGTGGTCCCTCTAGACCAGATGAGGTGAAAGAGGATGGGGACCCCCAGATCTTGACACCAATCCTCTTTGGTTTTGAACATATGATAATCAGGGTTGAATTTGCTAATTCGTGGGGTCTGAATGGACTAAGGAAGCGGCAGTGGGTGAAACTCTGATTGCAGCAACATGAGATAGATATCGGCTTCCTCACTGAATCTAAGTCCAAACCTGGGGTGGAAAAGGACTGGGCTTTTTCAGTTCCCTCTGAAGAAATCATTTTACTCTCACTTGGTAGATCAACCAAACTTGAACTCGCCCTTAGTGGAGGGAAAGAGGGGAGGGGGAAACCAAAGTGGGGAATTTTGGTCTGGTAGCGGACAAGGTCAAGGTGTTGGATAAAAGGTTATTGGTTCCTGGACGAGCAGTGGCAGTAATGTCACTGTTTGTAGAGGAATCAATTTGGTTTATTGGCATTTAAGCGCCCAATTCTGGGTCTTAAAGGAAGGCCTTCTTCCAGAAAGTCAGCCTGAGGATCCAGGAGGAAGGCATCAGAGGGTGGTAGTGCTGAAGGGAGACATGAACTGTGTCTACTTTAAGGATGACAGGGTTGGGGCTTCAGGCAACTGGAGTTCTGATCCTGGAGCTCACGAGTTGGCCAGTTTAATGATTGCCCTTGGCCTACTGGATGTGTGGAGAGAGGGCCATGGTGAGGAAGGGGAGACTGGGTGGAATCACGTTCAGGGGGATCGTTTCTCCCGCATTGACCCTGTGTTGGTGCCCCAGCTCTCTCCTGAGTCGCTGCAAGTTGATTCTTTAAAATCATAATCCAGGTGCTTTGGACACAAGCTCCTTGAACTGCAGATAAGTGACCCTCAGGTTGCTATTGTGGGGAAAGGGATCTGAAGACTGAACCTTGAACTCCTGAAGTTGAGTCCACTTTAGGATATCATGAGGAAGAAGGTGAGGTGGTAGAGAAGCCACATTGTGGGGAAGCCAGATGCGCCAGTAAAATGGTTGCAGATCAAGGCTGATCCAAGATGGCATGTGAAATCTTTGGGAGGCAGTTATGGGCCATGCGTTCAAGGTATGAAACCTTGAAGAAGAGCTTCAAGAGTACCTGCAAGCAGGCTGCGGTCATGGAGGCATCTGCCTACACGTCCAAGGCTGAATTGTATGCGAAATTGATGGGAGCCTTCATGGTGGATCGCCTTAAACAAAGGAAGTCTAGGCGGGATGAAGATTCTAAAAGCAATGTGGCTCTACTCTGCAAGGCAGTAGAGGCATTCAGACCCTCGGCAAGGATCTTGTCACTTTGTGATGGGGGAGTTGAGGTAAAGAATGCAGTTCACATGGCTGAGTTGGCCAAGTCCTACTATGAGGACCTTTATTGGCTCCTCTGAGAATGACCCAGAGGCATCCAAAGTACTCACAAGCGGACTGGGGGTACTGATAAAGGAGACTCAGCTGTAACTATGTAGCAGGATCCACAAGTCAGAGGTGTTGGACGCCATCCTCAAAGGCAAGAATTGCAAGGCTCTTAGGGAGGATGGGTTGATCTTGGAGCTCTACAAGTTATTTTGGGCAGAAATGTCTGAGATGTTGGCTGAGCTTTACAATCAACTCCTAGCCCTGGTACAATTGAGCCGGCGTTTTCAAAAGGCGTTGTGGTGGTGTTGTATAAGAAGCAAGATCCCTCCCTCATGGGGAACTATCGCCATTTGACTCTGCTTAACGATGATTATTAAATTTAATGAAGATCCTAACCAATTGATTAAAGTGGGTTGTGGCGGACGTTGGTAGGAAAGAGCAGAATGGGTTTATACCAGAACGCTCAATTACTGACAATTTGATGCTGCTTCACCTTATAGAAGGGTGGGCAAGTAAATAGTATAACCAGAGGGGGTGACTACTGTTTCTTGGTCAAGAGAAGGCATATGATTGGGTACATCATGAGTTTCTTTGGGAAGTGTTAAGTAGGGTTGGAATCAATGGGCATTTGTTGAGACTGCTTAAAACAATTTATGGGGAAGCCTCATCAGTTGTCAATTTTAATGGGGTCCTCTCTCACTTTTTTAAGGTGTGTATGGGCGTGCGTCATGGAGACCCTCTATCTTTCTTGTTGTTTATTCTTGCAATATAGACCATTTCAGTGGCTTTCAGAAAGTCGGACAGGAGGAAACTTACCATCAACGGCGAGGAATACTCTCATTCAATGTTTGCATATGATACATGAATTTATGTTTCCTCAGAGGAGGAGGAGAAGGTGGTGATGAACATTATGAATATGTAGCAGAATGCAAGCAACGTGAAGGTCAATCTGTAAAAATTCAGGGATTGGCCCATTGACAGAATGGTGACGTTGGGTTTAGCACCAAAAAACTCAATCCCCTGGATGGCAAAAGGGGAGGAGTTTCTGTACCATGGGTGTCCCATCCTTAGGCGGGCGTCACTGCATGAAATTTAGCTCAAACTTGAAGCGGACCTTAAAAAATGGCTTGGAAGTGGCAATGGCTCAACTTATCTTATTGGGGAAGGGCCATTGTCATGAACACTTTTATTCTTTCCATAATATGGTACATTGTTGGATTTGTTTCACTTCCAGAATTTTCAATCAAATAATACAGAGTTAACCATCCAGTTCATTTGGTGAGGGCGGGCGTCAAAAACCAGTTTCTCTAACTTGTGTCAGGAGGTGAAGAAGGAGGGCATCAGTCTGATTAACTTCATGAGTATGATCAAAGCACTTCAGCTGAAGTGGATTGCACAAGTTGCTCAGGAGGTAAAATCCATTTGTTGGGCTCCAACATTAAAGGACTATTTCTCTAAGGCTTGCAAGGACATTTCAAAAAAGGATATTGGTGTTAGCTGAGGCATCAATCAAGGGACCATTCCAAGATTGGGGAACATTTCAGGCTACTGGAAGAAATTACTTTAGACCTTGGGAAGGCAACAAGGGTAGATTGGAGGGTGGAGAGTGGACCATTGAAAGGATCCAGACAATATCCCTTTTAGATGAACTTGGGGACTGGAGATGGAACCTTATCTGCGTAAGAACTTTAAGCACTTTATTGGGGTGGTTCACTGGAAGGACCTCCTTGATGGTGATGTCCAAAGAGTGCTTAGGGTGGAAGCAGCTAATAATTTTGCCAGTGCCTCTATGGTGCTAGTAAGGAAGGCATGGGATTTTGTGGAAGCAACTAAAGTGCCTTATTGCTGGAGGGAAGAAATTCCTTCCCTGGCTGCATTAGAGGCTGGGGAAGACTGTTCAGAAGGTCGTGGAGTGCAGGACCAGCGGGTGTTCCTGAGAGGAAGAGTAGGCTGGAGATACCCCAGATGGGAAAGCCTCTTTGTCCTTTGGAGCTGGCTCAAGGTGGGAGGTGGTAGTAGTGTCTGGCTCTCAGATTTTACAACCGCTAGGTTCCAGAAGTTACAAGACATAGAGCTTTGCTTGACGTACTTGTTCTGAATCACTTGCAAAATGCGACCTAACCTAATGGACCTGTGGGGGAGGAGGGTTAAGGGATGCTGGTCTATACCAGTTCAGAACTTTCTCTTCCAACTCCGCAGCAACCTCTTGGTCACTGGGGCGACTCTGCGTAAGTGGAGTAAACACAAGGAGGATGACCTTCTGTATGCCTGTAAGGTATGTGGAGGGGAGGATATGGCAAAGCACATCTTCACAGAGTGTCCAGTAGCAGATGCTGAGTGAAGTAGTGTTCTCCTATGGTATGAAGCATACCAACCAGGGTGTAAGTTATCCTCTGGTCATCTTGCATGGCCAGAGATCCTGAATGCGTATGCCCACCAAGTCTGCTTGCAGACAAGGAGAGGTTCAGGGTCTGGTGCACAATTTGGGGGAGGTGATATATGGTCTATGGCTTGCCAGAAATCAACGTTGGCTCCCTTCAGAAAGAATCCAGGCAACAAGCTCCCTGTACATAGTTAAGCAACGGCTAGAAATAGTTGTAGAAAGCTATGGCAATCCTCTTTTCTCAAGTAAGTCCAACTTGGGGGTCAGTCTGGTCTCATTCCTCGCAGTAAGGAATGGGAGGCATATCTCTGAATTGCTAGGTAGCCTTTGCTGCCTGGTATATTAAACAGTGAGGAATATGTCAGTTTTGGGGTTTTGTTAGCCAATCCACCTGCTTTCAGGCCCACATCTGTGGTTCTTAGATTCGCGCAGCCCCAGTGCAGTGGGGGGCAGTACATCGGGTTTCATCCTGCAAAGTTTCCTGCACTGGGTGCCCTAATGGGCATACAAAAACTCAAAGATAACCAACCACACTGTAAACTTTTTTATGCATCCTTTAATGTAGGTCAGCAAAAGATCAGTCAGTATTGAGATGGACGCTCCCTATGCTGATGGCAGTCAAGAGCCTCAAGACCCTTGTTCTAGCTCTAGCTCTATTCCAAGTACCTTAGGATGTTTTGTGTTAGCTGCGCCTGCAGAAGTTGACGTACCTCTTTCTATTTAAGAAAATAAAGATCTCCAGCTTTCTTATTTTTATGTTGGTCAGTCACACAAACAAATTTTGGCAGTCAGCTCCTCTATGGAAAGCCAAGCATTTTCAGATAAAACTTTTAAAGGCATTGAACAGCCCCAAGCTTGGCTGTAGCAGAATCCTCCGCTTGCATTGCTACAAATCCCTAATGACAGTTTGCTAGCTGTTAATTCCCAATTTGGATCTTTGGTGGTTCAAGTAAAAGTAGTTGTACATATGGTTAAAGTTCTGGCGATAATTGGCACCAGTTCTTGGTTAACTTTATTTTCCTCCCAACTTATCCAGAAATTAAAAAATGGCTCTGGACTTGATTCACATAGCTGACTATAAACGGCAAGTAATAAGTCAACTAAGGCAATAGGAGCATAAAATGCCTTATCCCTACAATTTAGGAAACTTTTAATAACTGCCCCTGCCATTGCGTTAGAGAATGCCAAACATGAACTGCTTATTGGAGTTCATCTGATGTGAGAGTTTAACTTCATTATCAACCATAAAGAAAAGTAACTTTGCTATTAAGGTATTGTATCCCATTAATATTTGAACTTCCCATCAAAAGTAAAGGAGCTCCAAAAATGGACATGTTACCTCAAATATACGTCCTCCATTTGTAAAGTTTAGTATCAAGTCTTATTAAAAAGAAAACTAAGTTAACCCTGGATGCTGTGGATGCCAAAGATGGGATCCCTCTATATACCCTCATCCTATCACAATACACTCCAGCTCACAAGTTATTGTGGATATGGGGATCATAATTTCACCCCTCTTAGTCTAGTTTTGGAGCTAAGTGGACATCAAAACTCTTCAATAAGAGAAGCGTTGACCTGCCTGGGAATTTTGGATCCTGCCTATGGGAAATCTATCATTATTCTATTTAAGAACTTAACAAATGAAACCCTCCAAGTCCCTTGATATGCCCCTATCACTTACATAAAACTATGTCCCATTGAAAATATTGCCAATGTGAGCAGTTTTGGATCTTTACAAGGTTTAGTATTTGATCCCCTACTTACCATAGCTCTAGTCAAAAATATAATTGGAGACAATCTCACCCTAACAAATTTTAGAACGTCAAAGACTCCTTGAGAAGTATGGCAATAATATTCCTTAATATTAAGTGACTATGGGAAAATTTCCAGGGTAATTTACTATTTTTGAGACTGAGGCTCACTCTCCGTTCAAATACTGGCCATACCAAAAATCCAAAGTAGAAGAAGCTCAAGGGGCCTTAGAGCTATAGAAACTGTTAGAGGTCAGGTTACTGGAGCTTTTTAAAAGCCCATGGGCTTCCCTACTCCTATTAATTTGGAAGAAGGATGGTGACCACCGTGTTGTCAAGGATTATCACCGCCTCAATTCTATCACACAAAAAGATAGCTATTCTCTGTAATGTATAAATGATTCCTTACGCTTAATGTCAGGTTCCGTTATTCTTGGCTATGGATCTTGCCAGTGAGTACTGGCAAGTTGATTTGTCACAAGAGGATTGTGAGAGATGCGCTCTCATCTCAAGTGAAGGACTATTTGAGCCCATTCAAATGCCGCAGGGGTTACGTAACACCCCTGATACCTTCCAACGCGCCATGGATAAACTCTTAGGAGATTTAAAATGCTCCTGTGTGCTAGTTTATCTTAACAATATTACCTTTTTTTGAGAATCTTTACTGAGCACCTAGATCATTTCAGACAAAGCTTTTGGTAGTTATGAAAATATTCTCTAAAACTAGCCGTCAAAATGCTCCTTCTTTCATAATGAAATGGATTTTGGGCCATAAGGTAAGTAAAGCCAGAATAGCCCCAATGGACGACAAGGTCCTGGCCATTGCTAAGGTGTCCCTATCCCTTAACCCCTACAAGATGTACAAGCTTTTTTTAGATGGTAGGATATTATCGCCAGTTTATTCCCCACTTTGCTGACACCTCCAAGCCTCTAGTGTATCTATCAAAGAAAGGGATACCCTTCCAGTGGAAAGAAGAGCAACAGCAGGCCACAACATACTACTTGTCTCTCTCTCTCACTCTCCAGTACTTATTCATCTGAATTTTAATAAACCCTTTTCTCCTTTTTACCAATACTAGCAATATAGCCATTGGAGCCATATTATCTCATCACGATGAAAACTTAGTGGACCATCCTATCACCTACTATAGCAAAACTCTAACCAGAGCTGAACGCAACTATAGCATTATGGAATGCAAATTCTTGGAAGTACTTTTGGCTATTAAGCATTTCTGACTTATTTATATGGAAAACATTTCAACATAATTACAAACATGCTTTCTTGTGATGGGTACATCAAATGAAGAACCCCAATAGGAGCTTAGCTTGATGGGCTTTAAACTATAAGCCTATGACCTTTCCATCATCCATCAACCAGGGCCCAAACACCAAAACGCGGATTGCCTATCCCAACTTTCCATATTAATTTTAACCAACCCTGAAATGGATTGACTCTATTACATCCTAATACAATTGCATTTATGGAAGGATGAATCCCCAATCCTTCAAAAGTAACTAAAGAAAAATTATGTGAATCTTTAAGTCAAAAACGGCCAACTGTACAAACTTGTGTCCCAAAAATGAGTACCCTATGTACAACCAACAGCTCAAACTGATATTATTTTGAAGAGACATTGGAAATTTGGCCACGGGGAAGTTGGTAAACCTACTAGTGGCTCAAGACTCAATGTTACTGGGAAGTAATGCTTGTTTCAATCCAAGATGTATTAGAGTCCTGCCTGGTATGTAAAACTCAAGCTGGATCTAATCTACAATCTTAACATCCAGTGATTCCACCCTGTGAACCCTTCCATACTATTAGCATTGATGTTGTTGGCCCTTTCCCTTGAGCTTCTAATGGTCATCGGCTCCTCCCCCTAGCAGTAGATCATTTAACTAAGTGGATCAAAGCTGTATTACTACCCTCTGCTTCAGCAAAAGCTACTGCCATGTTTTTATATAATCAAATTATCACCCATCATGATTGCCCTGATATAATCCTTTCTGATAATGGGCAAAACTTCCAATCATCACTGGTGAAAGATTTAACTGAACTGATGGGATCCACTCAGGTATTCTCCACCCCCTACCATATTGCAACCAATGAAATGGTAGAGCGGGCAAAGGTACTTTAACTGCAACCCTCCTGAAAATGGCTATGATTGACCCCCTTCATTGGCCCCAATATTTGCCTAGTCCAAACCTATCCTATAGAATCATCTATCGTCAAACAATTAAGATGTCATCTTTTCAAGAGTTTTATGGAAGAAATCCCCAGCTGCCTTATAAAGTGCAGGCTATGCTTGATCAAGCCTACCCCAAAGCCCCTGAAGTCACTATGTAAAGTATTACCAATGAAATTATCTGATTTCAGGATCTGGCTTCTATGAACCTATCTGTTACAACTAGTAGAGAAGCTAATTAATTTTAATGAAAATCATGATCCCCTGAACACCTTCCACTGGGTAACCTAGTCCTTTTCTACCATCATTGGCCTGGAGGTTGCAACAGCAAATTGTGCACCAAATGGTCGGTGCTCTACAAAGTTATTTATATGTGGGCAACAAACACTCAATTATAGAGGTCATTCAAGGTACCATAGTAAACTGCATACATATTTGCTTTCTCCGTTCATTTAACCACCTAGCTAAGATCTATAGGTGTACGTTGTCAGAATTCCTACCCAAATTGGAGATTTGGATGTGTCAGCTAAAGGGAATTAATCCCAATCTGATGAAATAGCCTAAATGTCATGGTCAAATGACATCATAGTGGAGACCAACCCCAAGGATAAAGCTGGGCGCCAGAAGGCCTAGAAGGTGAAGCTTCAGGCTCTCCTTGACCTCAGGCACACACTGGACCAACGCTGGGTATAAGCTAAGTATGCCCAGGTTGGTACTAGTGGGGTGCCTAACGCCCAGCCCCTTACATCAGCCCAGGCATCAAAACGGATGGTTTACACAATTAACATGGATGGTTAATTTGGTTAGTTGAGGAACGGGGTTTCAAAACCCATTCCATTTATGGAATCACACGTTCAAGTCAAATCCAACTTCAATCTATTGCTCAAGTGAAGTCAGTTTCGGTGTTTTCTACCAATTCAGATGGTAGTCTGTGTCTATTGGTAGATTGGTGCTTGGGACCACTTCAGTAGACCCCAATTTCCCCCAACAAAGTTTAATTATGTTTTCCCTGACCAACATTCCTTATTGGTCAACTTCCCAATAAACATTTCCCCATTTATATCACTTTATTCATGATATCTCAAACAATCCTGTGCACAGACCTCTTTGAGGAGGTCTCACGCTACCTTAACAACCACATTTTATATATGATTAGGCTTTCACCTAGTGCACCATTGATTCGCTCAGGTTCCCTTCAACCTGTGACTTTTACCATTTCTTCCTTCATGCACTGTTTCATTTTTGGTTGGGTTTTTACAATAATAATCGCTCACTTTTGCTTGAGTTATTATTGCTCCAGCACCCTCTGCTGGGCAATAGTGACTTTTATTCTAACAGCTAGTTCCCTGGTGTTGGCCCTGTGCACCGAGCACTACCACGCTGGGAACAGGAGAGTTATAGACACTCTCCTTACACTAAACATTTAATGGGGATATCCCTAATGAAAATTGCAGCCTTGCAACATCAGAGATCAACCCCAACTTATGCGGTTGACTATTTTATACCCAAAACTTCCAAATATTGGGGTTCAAACACAATCCATGTGGCAAGTGAATCCTATTTGACCAAAATGATGATCCTGCCGCAGAATCCTCAATTTGTATAAAAAATATAGATCTTAGCTTGTAACGCTTGGAGATTTACTGAGAAAACCTCCCTGAATTTCCATATAGTTATGATTTTAAACAAATAAAGATTACTCTCTTCTTTGCCATTATAAGTCAAATTGGCCTACCTCTATTTACTTAGAGACAAACATATATTTAGGATTTACCACTCAAGTCATAGTATCCTGAGTGAAGACTTTTTGACCAAGGAAAGTAAAACTTATACTACAACGCCCAGGAACTTTGGGTCCCCTGGCCTCAAAAAATTAAGGGATACGTGGTACCAACCACTGTGGTCCTGACACTGCCTATTAGATAATGGTGGTATCAATGGTCATGCTTGATATGTGCCACTTGCATATGAATGTTCCCTCATGGAGTTTGTGATCAAATGTTCAGGTCCTCAAATGGTCAAGGAATATTTGGGTAGTGTGGACTTTCAGTTGATTCTTCCCACTCATTGGAACCAGCACCCCAACTTTTACGTTTTCCAGTTGTCACCATTCAAAGGTATTCCATCTGTGGATCCTAGGCTGGTGGTGATCAAAGACTTTATGGGGGGTTGATATGGACACTATTTTGGCATCCCATCACTTGCATCACTCAGTGCAGTACCTGGTGTTATGGAAAGGATTTCCCAGAAGGGTGCCTCCATCCTGCTAATCAAGCTCCCAAAGGTGCATAAAAATGTTATGTTGGCCCAAGTCCCCTGTGAGGGTGCTATCCCAACCCAAAAATGGAAGGGTAATGTAATTCTTGGATTGCAACCCCTGCATCTTGATTGGGAGGCATTCTCATTTTGTACTAATATGGGAAAAGGCTGACAGCTGTCTCTTTGTTTTCCTGGGTTATTTAGTTTATGTGATGGATAAGAGATGAGTGACAGCATATCCCCTTAAGATTGCATTATTTGCCTCCATGCAACCATCCAAGAGCTGGAAGGGAAATTCCAGGTTTTGTATGGGGAAGTGGTTGCAGCCAGGTGCTACTTCTAGCAAAGGGTTGCCAGCAATTCTTCCCTTCAAAAGGTTGTTTCAGGTGGTTCAAGTTTTGCCAATATAACTAAATTAGAATCCATGAAAATAAATTGAGTAAATCAGTTTCTAGCATGAGAATTCCCTACTGCTGTGCCCCTTGGCACCATTAATTGGGAGCATATCTGTCAAGCTTCTCTCTAGTGAAGGTGAAACCATTGTCTAAAGAGAATAACAGATGACAATGGATATTTGAGACTTAATCAATGCGTTTCCTAAATGGTCTCAAAAGTTCCAGTTTAAGGTTCACTTCTATTCACCAACTTAAAATTCAAATTTGGACTATTATTTAAATTACTCCAAATGCAATTAATAATTATTATATTTGAGGTCTTCCTTGCTTTAACTAATCCCAAAATCATTTTTGAATCCTCTGATCCATTCAACTAAGGATTTACCATTTGGAGATCTCCTGAATTTACTACCTCATTTAAAATTAATCATGTATGCCAAGTATCTTCCCTTTATGTTATACCTTACAATGAAACCCCTTTTTGCCCTAATCCTGAATACCTACCAAAATCAACCCAAACAATTCCATTAACCTATTCAGCTGTTGCTATGAAGATTATATCAGAAGCTCAAAAAGCACAGCTGGCCTTACAAAATAATGGTTAAGTTACTTGAAATCACATATCTCTCCTTTAATTTCCCAATAACTCTGAAATCCCCTTTTGTTTTTACAGTACTTTAAATAGTACTGATTAATTTCTAAATAAAGCACTCTTTCCTCTGAATTTATTATTTATCTTATATTTATTTAAGTACTTTTTTTATTTAAATGGAGAAAGTCTCATCCAGCGCTGCAAACTTTGAAGCCCTGCCTTCATATTCTTAAACTGTCAGTGATCTCCCCCTGGCCACCCAACACTATCTCTGATAGTTATGTGTACAATGAACCTTTTCCTAACTCAATGGAACTAGCCCTATGTGGCCTGGCTATAGGTGCACCTGGTTGCCTGCTGAATGAAGTGCCACTGATTCACCAAGCAATTTATGCTGTGAGGGAAAAGTTGGTGGCAAGATTTGAGCAGGAGCCAGCTGACCAGGCCAGGATTGATCCAGCATTATAAGAATTTCATGATGCCAATCTGATATATTGAATTTTGAAATTATTTCCAATAGTGAATACATAATTCATTCTTTGATTTGCTTTGCAAGATTATAATGCAGTGGACCCCAACAGGTATTACTGTAACTCCAATTTTTTTCCCTTTCCACCATCTTGGTTCTGATAAATATTATCCAAAAATTATCCCAATTGCTTGTGAGTTTAAGAAATCCACTAGATCTTAGTGGCAAATGTTTTTTAATCTGAAAATTCCTGGATAGTTCTAGTAGTCACCTTCTGCCTTTCTTATCTATCAATATGGATAGCTGTACCTGAGGTATTCTGGCTGGTGTTCTGGGTGTTCACTCACCTAGAGTTCCAGGCTGATCTTATTATTATCAGCATGTTCCATGACAGGATCATAGTCATCTAGCATTATATAGCTTTGTATATATCATATGTAATATAAAAAATTCTATACTTGTAAGGATTCAGGGAGCACAATTTGGCTCTGTTTATACACTGGTGGGTTCTGATCAACCACAAAAGTAACCAAGCAACTGCTGTGAGTGTGGCCACCAAGTCCTCCAGTTGATGAGGAAAAGGTTATCTTTGTGGATGCACTGGAATGGCCTCAGCAGGTATCATAGTTCACAAAAATTCTTAAAAGATAGAAAAATGGAAACAGCAGGAATAAAAAATATTTATCTAAAATTGACAACTCTTATAAAACAAAATAGGTTAGTACTCTCACTAGTAAGAGCACTAGCCTTTATATAAGGAAAGGGGATCTATAGTTTGTGACATTGTTCTTGGGTTCCTGCAGATCTGGGGTCAGCATCTTCTCCAGCTTCAGGTTTTCAGGGTTTGCACTTGAGGGGAGAAGATCAGTTTTTGAGTTGGCATAAGAACTCAGGGGAGAGGCTAATTCATGCAGTGGCATGAAAATTGAGGTTAGGGGAGGTGATGGGCATGCTACTCCCAATTTAGTTCTCTTTAAATTCTTGAATTTTTTTCTAAATTTAGGAGCGCTCAATCTTTGGAGGTTTGGCTCTTGATTGACAGCACATTTCCAAAATATTGTAAAAGGACATTGGGGAAATAATTAAAGGAGGGTAAAATCAGGGTTAGAATTTTCAATATTCCTCAGCAAAATCGAAGTATCATTTCTGGGATGTCATAAAACAAAAAGCATCAGGATTTTTGAAATCTTAAATTTTTTGGGAAAATGGGTGGCAATATTGGGAACTTAACTAAAGTACTTCTGGCATTTTGGTAAAGTTGAGGGATTTCTCTACACAGGAGCTTAATCTTTTCAATATACCAATTGCTAGGCAAGAAGAGGATTGGAGTGGGCACAAGTTTAGGTTATTCCTTAAAATAAAATCTGTCCTTTTCTACCTGAAAAGGGGTAGTAGGCACCACCTGGCTTCTTGCCCTTAGTGGAAAGTCTTACAATACTAATCTTATATATCATTGGATTTCCATGTCAATTCAACCACTTTCTGATGTTTAAAAGATATAATCCAATCAGTAGTCCATGAAACTATTTTATCTTATACATAGCAATACTGTTACTTGGTAAAGAGCAAATCTTTAGAACATCTAATTTTAACATTAAGAAATATTTATGATTCTCTCTCGGCATGTCAAAACCCAAGTCGATCAGTTTTAGTTTAAAATCCCGTTATTAGA
The DNA here is from genome assembly GCA_022478985.1 of Massospora cicadina. NCBI lineage: Eukaryota > Fungi > Entomophthoromycota > Entomophthoromycetes > Entomophthorales > Entomophthoraceae > Massospora > Massospora cicadina. Next base: position 67,083 of record JAKSZP010017468.1, read on the forward strand.
CTGGACCTGAACTATGCGATTAATTGCACTTACAGAATGATCTAACTTAACTAGTTTCGTAAAGGGTTATTTTGAAAATTACCCATTTCAATCGATAAATTTAAGCGTAACCTTGGGGCGTGAACGTCGGAGACTTCGTTACGTTAGCTTGAGTTTTAATAGTGCCCATTTATACGTTTATCAGCTTTTATCAAAGCATGCGTTATTTATTCTTATCTATATTAATAAAATCAAATGTGTGTGCGTGCGTGTGCGCGATGCCCAGACAAAACTACAGCATATAGAGCTTTGAAAATTTGGATATATGTGGACGGGAGGGAGTCCGTGTGCACCTTGAAGCCGGATTTTTAATTTTCTTAATAAAATAAAAAGTTTTATATGTAACAAGTGAAAATTCTATATACTTTTATTGGAAATCGGTATATTACGGCTGAGAAGTTTAATATTCGGTTGATTCGTTAGTTTAAATGGTTTTGGCGAGTGGTTGGTGATTTCGGGTTGATTAATAAGCTTAACGGTTTTAATAAAGCAGTTAGTGATTGGTTGATTCGGTAAGTTAATTAGTTTTGATAAGTGGTTGGTGGTTTTGGTTGTTTCAATTTTGTTTTTAGTTTTACAAGGCGGTTGGTGATTGGTTGATTTAAATGTTCAATGGTTTTAGCTAAGCGGTTTAGTGATTTATCAATATAAATTATCTGAAAATTTAAACTCCGTAGCAAAGCACAGGAATCTAAATTTTGTTCGAGGTGGGCCAACCTGGGGACGATACCGCACCGATTGAGGGGAAATCGAATGAATGGGAAAGGAGGATAAAATCCGGAAAACCTCCATGCGCAGCGTATGATAGGCCAGGAACTCCATGGACCGCCTTTGCTATTCGCTATCTCGGTTCGGGGCATTGGTGCGCAGCGCCAACGCACATAGTCGTCCCCTACCCAAAGTTCCTCTACCGGAATCGAACTCGGGGAGGCAGCGGTAGAGGTCCCTATTCTACCACTGGGGTATCCTCCCCAAAGCACAGGAATCTTGATGTTAGTTTTATATAATCTTAAAAAAACCTGTCCAATTTGGTTCCCTTAATTAATAAAGTACTTTTGGCAAGTTAAGTAGAAGTTGATTTAATAGTTTGGAAGATGTCACATACACAATGATTTTAAATATATAGAGAGATGTTTTGGGAGCAGTTTGGTGTTATTTGATTGATTCGATAGGTTATTTTGTTTGACCGAGTGGTTGATGGCTTTTGGTCGAATCGATAGGACACAGTTTAGTTTTGAGGGGTGATTAGATATTGGTTGATTTGATAAGTTCAGTTAAGTTTAGCTGAGTGATTGGTGGTTTTTGGTTGATTCGATTGAGCAATAAAATTTGGCTGAGTGGCTATAGTTTAATTCTAGTATAAAATCCAAGTTAAATTTGAATATTGAAATCTAGGTACCGTAGCGAAGCACGGGCAATGAATGCTAATTTTTATATAAAAGTATATTTCTCAGCAATCTCCATCGGATCAAACCTTGTCGCTTTTCTCTTTTCATTGTTTTTTGCACATCTGACTTAAGGTTGCATTTATTTTTTTACGCCGGTTTAAATTACCTTTTACAACCTTAAGTACTGACACTTTAATTTGTTGATAAACATTTACTTTCGAGCTCGTTTTCCTTAAGGTTTTGTTGAATCGATATTATCGCCATAATAAAGGTTGGAGATTTTGTTTTTATTGCTAGTATTTTATTAGGATATTTTTGTGTTGGCGTGGGTTTTTTGCCGCATCGCAACATTCTCTAGATACAAACTGAGATTCGCTGTTTTCTTGTAACCCAGAATTTGTGATTTTAGTAACGTTTTTTCTACTTACTTTGAGATATATCCTAGTTTCGGGTTTGATACGCGCCTTGCTTAAGAAATTTAAATCAAGTTGATTTATTTTTATAAAAGACTACGGTTTAAGCGATGTAAAAAGCTTCTTCTGTTTTCAGCTGCGCTGGGCTACAGCCCTTGTATTTTATGTCGCGTTGTTGATATTGAATCTCGAGTTTCACTTTAAAGCGGATTTTTGTTTTTGAAAGCTGTGTTACGCTTAATATTAAAGCAGAGAGTTGCACTGATGGGGATACTATTTTTCTAATTTTTTAATTTTATTAGTGCTCTATGACTAACGCTTTTGGCTTTAGCTTTATAACCGCCTCAGACAAACCTTTTAAAACGACTTGATGTCTGGATTTGGACAACAATCAAGTTCTCAAAGCGCGGCAGGGTACACCCCGTCTGCTTATGGGCAAGGCCCATATACAGGATTCGGTCAAGGAACTTCAGGATTTGGCCAAGGAACTTCGGGGTTTGGTCAAACAGCAACTTCGTCTGGAACGGGGTTTGGCGGAACGGCTGCGTCTTCCGGTTTCGGCCAGCCAGCTTTTGGCGGACAAACCTCTGGGTTCGGTGCAACTTCTTCGGGTGGGTTTGGGCAAAACAGTAGCGGGTTTGGTGGACAAAGTACTCCATCAGGATTTGGTCCAACCGGCACTGGTGGGTTTGGGCAGAGCGCTTCGTTTAATAGCTCCGGATTTGGTGCCAATCCAACCGGATTTGGGTCATCAAGTGGATTTGGTCAATCTACTACTGGCTTTGGCGCTAGCTCTGGTGGCTTTGGTTCTGCTCAACCGTCTGGCTTTGGTGCTAGCTCTGGCTTTGGTTCTGCTCAGCCATCGTCTGGGTTTGGCGCCAATTCTGGCGGCTTTGGTTCTAATCAGTCATCATCTGGGTTTGGAGGTGCCACTTCAAGCGGGTTTGGAACCTCGAGTGGGTTCGGGTCGAAAGCAGCATCTGGATTTGGCTCGGATAGCGGATTTGGTCAGTCTTCCGGGTTTGGCTCTGGCGCAGCCGCCCCAAGTGGATTTGGAAGTGCGTCGAGCGGGTTCGGCTCTACAGCCTCAGCTGGCTTTGGTCAGCAAGCTGCCCAATCACAACCTGGGTTCGGTCAATCTAGCTCTGGCTTTGGTCAATCGGCCACAGGTTTTGGCCAATCTAATACCGGCTTTGGTGCTTCTAGCGGATTTGGTGGAACTAGCTCAACTGGGTTTGGCCAATCTGGCACTGGATTTGGTCAATCGAATACTGGATTCGGACAATCTGGCACTGGATTTGGCCAGACCAGCTCTGGTTTTGGTCAATCTAGCTCTGGGTTTAGTCAACCTAGCTCAGGGTTTGGTCAGACATCTACCAGCGGCTTTGGTCAGTCAGGTTCTGGCTTCGGACAAAGCGGTACTGGATTCGGTCAACCTAGTTCAGGGTTTGGCCAATCGGCTGGGTTTGGGCACTCTAACACTGGATTCGGACAAAGCGGTACTGGATTCGGCCAACCTAGCTCAGGGTTTGGCCAATCAGCTGGGTTTGGGCAGTCTAACACTGGGTTTGGCCAATCAGTGGGCTTTGGCCAGGCAAACACGGGGGCTTCGGGCAACCCACTAGCGGCTTTGGCCAGTCAAATACTAGCGGATTTGGTCATTCCAATATTGGAATCGGTTCATCAAACACTGGCTTTGGTCAGAGTAACTTTGACAAGGGACAAACCTCAGGCTTCCCGTCGCTTAACTCGGGGATTGGTTTCAGCCAAGCCAAGTTTGGGCCAAATTCAGGGGATAGTGGGTTAAACTTCACAGCTCTCAACCCATCCCTCTTTGAATCTACGTTTGATACCACCCAGATTACCATTGATCCCCGTCTCAAGCACTTTTTGAGCATCGCGGCATCGTTGCGCGTCGAAGAGCTTCCCACCGAGGCCCAGCAATTTCTTAAGGATGCAGAGTAAGCCATCTGCTGGAGTGCTAACCCTTTAGAACTGCGATGGCTTCCCACACCACAGCCCTAAAAGAAATCCGCTCCATGATGGAGGCTCAGGAGCCTGAAATACATGAAACCAATGAGCAGGTGGGGATTGCCGCATCCAACATCCTCTTTGTTGATCGCTTGGTTCAATCCGGCATTGAGTACCAGAAGCGTCTTGAGGAGAGCTGCCCTCAGGAGTCAGATGTTGAGTCGGTGCACTTTTTACTTGAGTCACTTCGCCATAAGCAAGCTCCTTGTACCAAAGTCATTGCCAAAATTATCAGTCATCTTTCAGAGCGCACTAACATTGCCTTTGAGAGTGCTCAACTCGCAACTAAGGTAAGCTACTGACATATTAATTAACACCACCTAGACCCTTAAGGTTTCTAATCATAACCTTGCCTGCTTTAGAAAGCTGGAAAATGCCAGAAGTAAGCTTATATACTTGCTCCTTCTAATTTTTAGTGGCTGAGTCTTTAAATACTTTCTTGCACTTGCAGATGAGCAGAGTTAGTGAACAAGCTGATAAGGTCCTGGCTAAAAGTCACCTGGCAACTAGAGTTTTTGGCATCAGCTCTACCAACATCTTGCATGATCAACCAAATTTGGGGCTAGATTCTTTCCTAAGCTCTATCTATAAGCCCAAAGATCTTGACTTTCACCCTAGCCTTTTTGATATTTCAGTTCTTGATGTCAAGCTTGCTAACCCCTGCTAATGTTGTTTATTATGATATGTATCTGATCTGCTTTAGTTTAATTGAGGTTAATTGGAATAGTCTAATGTGCTTTATAGATTAAGAGTTCATTGAACATATTCTGGACCAGTCCCCTGTTTCTCCCTTACACAGTCAGTATAAGGGATTTTGGTCTTCTAAACTTATCAAGGCACCTCTTAAATGTGAAAACCTATACTCCTTTATCATGCTTTCAAGCTAGGTAATTGGCTACTTTAAATAAACCTTTGCCTTTTAAATTAAATCTCAAATGATAATAGTTTCATAGCAAATATCTAAAGTAGAGGACATCTATATTTATTTATTTATTAATGCACCTTTAAATCTTTGTTTGTATTAAACTTCAACTTTAACTACTTTTGTAAAATTTATCAAATTTAAACCCTATAAAAGTCCATTTATTCACCTTAACAAGACCATTTATTTGCTTAAATTTATTACCTGTTTGCTGCTAATTTCAGATTTTAAGCTTATTCAATATCCAAGCGTTACTACTCAAGTTTTTAAAATAGTCTAGGGCCCTTAACTTTAAAATGAGTTGCTTTTCTATAAAGGTTAGTTGGAGGTTTTTGATTGATGATTGAGAGCTTAAGTATAGTCTCCTTGGTCCTACTCTTATTTCACCTTGCTAGGGGATGGTATTTATCCTTCAGTGGGAAAACAAGGCTGCATAGCTTTTTAAATGTGTAGTTATATATCAGGAAGCAAGATAGTAGGCTTAATATTTTAAACTATCATCCTTGTTGGAAAATTAACCAGATGGATTCATCTCATAGTTTCCAAGGTTGGTATCTCAATTAGTTGGGCATAGTGGATTAATTAATCTTCTGGTTTTATTGGTATTATTAATATAAATTGTTGATTTGTGCTCCCCAATTAGTTGGGTTGAGCTATTTCAATGTATCCACCAGATTTGGGAGTATCAGGCCATCTCCATTAACATTGATTATTATTATTTAGATTACCAGCAACTTACACCAATGATAATCAATCAAGTTTATAATAGTAAATTATAAGGGTTTACAGGAGACTCAAGGCTGAATATAATCCAATACTGACTGCTGGCAGAATGAATGCCAAGATTTTTAATAGGTGAGGCACTTGCTTGCCATTTGATGCCTAAATTCTACAATTTACTGGCAACTGATGCCAAGGATAAATCAAGACATGTGTTTTTAGGATTATCTGGTAACTTATGCTGAGGATAATCATATTGCTAACTTTGGTGCTGAAGGTTCCAATAGGTGGGCATTTGAGGGATATTCTGCCACCTAGAGTTCAGAATTACCAGCAACTAAAGGCTGAGGATATTTGACAAAATGTAGATTAATAATTTTATTCTGATTGAACTGGTGACTGATGCCAAGGATGAATCAGATTAATATTTGGCATTCAATTAGGAGAATAAAAAGGGGAATAGTTGCCAGAAGTAATGCTAATGATAGGTTGAGTTGCCATTGATAAATGCCAATGATTGTTAATAGGTGGACAGTAACATTGTCAGGGAAACGCCTAAGTATAGATACCTCAAAATCCCTCTTGATTGTGATCTCCCTTTTGCCCACCTTTGTTAGTTGTAAGTGGTAAGGCCGCTTGATTGGTAGGTGGGACTGGAGATCCCTAAGGTTAGATGCTGGGTGAGCACACTTAGGAGTGGTTGGCGCTACCAACTTTCATACCTGGAGTTACAAGGAAGCCCTGCATGGACATTCTCAACTGGCCACCCCAATGAGGGCCTGATGGGGATTAACCTCAAGTGGGATGGTAGCTCATGAGCAGGCTGCCTGGAAAGGGTGTAAGACTCACTGGTGCACCTCCTGAGATGAGTTAATTGGCTCAAAGTAAAGTTAGTATGCTGGGTTGGGGAGTTGCACTTGGACTTTTAGTGAAAAGGTACGCTAATGAAGGCAAAACAGTAAGGGTTAGCAGCCCTCATACTATTGGCTTGGCACACTAATGGAGCCCTAATGTAGCGGATGCAAAATCTTCATCAATGCTTATCTTTGGATAAGATAAGAATATCAAAGCAAGTATCACCTTAAAAATGATCAAGTATAGTGGGTTATCTAACCAAGGCAAGAATGTCATATCCTGGATTTTTCTTGCACTGGCTTTAGTAACCACAAATTTTAAGTACAGATCAAGCTGTTTGAATTATACATCCAGCTATATAGATTAATTATCAGCCACCCTCTTTAGATTAGTTTAAAACAGTTTTGGATTAAGTTATATGCCTGTTAGTTCTTGGCATCTAGGATTGAATCTGCTGAGTCAGTTTGCACAGGGTATTAGCCACTGAGCAATCAAATTGGATGATATTAGGATTGCCAACTTCTTAATAAAACTTGATAAAATATGTATGGAGCTATCGCCCCTTACTTCAATCTTTATTTTAATATAAATTGCAGACTTATCTGCACTCATGTATCACCCATAAAAAAGACTACTCCTTTAATCTTCCGTGTGACTCTTTATATCTCAGTTCCCCAAGCCAGATGCATCCTCAGCTTAGCAATCTTCTATTCTTTTTCCCTTTTCAAATTACTCTCGTTCATATTGAATCTCAGCATAAATCCTCTTGATTCGCCAAATGGTTATCATTTTGCTCAATTATAATTCATATATACTTTTTTGTAAATCTCAAGACTTGTCTCAATCCCTCCAATCCGCCAATATGGGTAGAATATCAACCAGTTATATCAACTTCCTAACATTACCCCCCCTTTGACTGGATGATAGGCTCTTACTGTTTATATGCTCAGAGGAACTTCACATGGACTTGGTTGATAATCCAGCCCCCAGCAGGTTCCTTAATAATGTAGGCATCCATGCCGGTCTTCTTGATTATCTCGAATGGGCCAGCCCAAATGTTGGAGAGCTTGTTTTTCCGCCCAAATCTGTGCTGGTTGTGGAATAAAACATGGTTACCCACAGCAAGCAGTTGGAGTCCGCTTCATTGCTTCTTATCGGCTTCCTTATTACAAATCTTCTTGGCCAAACTGGTGGAGTAGGCTTACATTTGCAGCTTGATCAATATATCCATAAGTGTCTTCAAATACCACCGGGGATTCACACCACCAGTGTCCTCTACACATGAATAGAGCAAGGCAGGCAGAGCTGGATGTTGCCCATACAGTAGTTGAAATGGGCTCTTACCAGTAGCTGAGTGATAGCTGATATTATACATGAACACAACAGTAGGTAGAAAGGAACTCCATTCTGAGGGCCAATTTGTTATCAATTTGTGGAGTATGTTCACTAGGGTTCCGTTGACTCACTCCACCATCCCATTTGACTCCAGATGATAGGGGTGGTCAAAACCCCATGAATCGCCATCAACTCATTCAACTTTGGCAGGATATGCAAAGTGAAGTTGGTTCCATTATCTGTCAGAATGAACTGTGGGCAGCCGTGACGCTGTATAACACACTCCATAATAAACTTGGCAGTAGTGACCGCACCCAAGTTGCTAATAGCCCTGACCTCCACCCATTGGGTCAAATGATTGATGGCAACAATTATATACTTATATCGATTGGTGCTAGTCAGCAGAGGTCCCACTACATCAATGGAAATGGTGTGCCAGGCGAACTGGGGTTTAACTAGCTGGTACATGGTTTTCTTGCGGAAAGGCTTTTCCACTTGACACTGATGGCAACAGCTAACTAATTCCAATATGTTGTAATGCATGCTATCCCAGTAGTATCATGGTTGCAAAAACTCCAGCGTTTTCTGCAACCCTCCATGTCCTACAGCCCAATGAGCATCCATAATAATTGAGGGTCTATCTGAAGGCTTAGGGAAACTCAACGTTGCGTCTCCAATACATTTATATAGTTCTTCCCCATGTACAAAGGTATCCTCCCTGAGTTTATATAACACCTTGACCACCTGCGGCGGCTCATCCTGTATTTGTTCGCCACCATCTTCTCATAGATTATGTCAGCTAGATCTGCCATGATAGCGACTGTGGGCAACTGAGAAAGACAATCCGCGTTTTGATGTTTTTCTCTTAGTCAATGTAAAATCTTGAAATTATATGCTTGAAGCTTCAGATCCCAACAAGCGAGCCATCCTTCCAGTTCATGGAGATTCTGTAGCCAGCGCAAGGAAGTGTGATCCAGCAACTACTTGGAATCTTACCTCATGCAAATATACCTGAAACTGTTTGTAAGCGTAGATCACCACTAAACACTCCCACTTGGTTATGGTGTAGTTTTGTTTGTGGCAATTCAAGCTTAGACTACAGAATGCGGCAGGATGTTCCATGCTGTCATCATCCTTCTGGGATAATACTGCCCTATAGCAGCGAGAGATGCATCCATTTGTACTATGAACTGTTTGTCAAAGTTGGGGTATTGCAAAATGGGTGCGCTTGCTAACGCGGTTCACAACACATTAAAAGCATTCTGGCATCGTTCCATCCAATTGAAGGAAGTGTTTTTCTTTAACAACTCAAAAAGTGGGGCCCCAATGCAGCTAAAATTGGGAATGAACCGTCAGTAATACCCAACCATCCCTCAGAAGCACCTGAATGTCCCGCTTATTCCCTGGGCGAGTCATCTTTCTTATCACTTTCACCTTAGCTGGCTGCAGTTTAAGCCCATTTTAAACTATGACAAATCTGAGGTATTCCAATTGTTCTTTAAAGAAATGGCACTTCTGAGGCTTAGTTTTGATATTAGCGGCAGCGAGGCGCTGAAACACTTGTTCTAAGTGGGCCAGGTGCTCTGTAAATGTCTGCAAGAACACATTGATGTCGTCAAGGTAAACTAGGATGCAGGACAGCTTTATGTCATCTAAAATTGTATCCATGGAACGCTGGAATGTAGCCAGAGCATTACACAATCCTTGTGGAGTGAGAGTCAGCTGGAACAACCCTCTTGAGGTGATGATCGCACATTTCTCCCATTCCACTAATGGCAATTCAATCTGCCAGTACCCCAAGATCAGATCCATGGCAGAAAAATAGTTCGCTTCTACCAATTGGTCTAACGCATTATCAATCTGTGGAAGAGGGTAGGAATCCTTCTTCATTACGGTATTGAGTTTATGATAGTCAATAACCACTCAATTTGAGCCATCCTTTTTCTTTATGATGAGCACAGGTGATGCCCATGGACAGTTTGACAGCTCTAATATTCCTTGCACAATAAGTTCATCCACTTTGTTGGAGACAACCTCTTCCACCACTTTTGAACATCTAATAGGTTGCAATCAAATGGGAGGGTGATACCCATATCTATCCAATGTACCACTCCTTGAGTGCACCCCAAATCATGATTGTCATGTGTGAATATATCCTGATATTTTTCGAATAGTGCCATTGCCTCATCTTGCTGTTCTGCCAATAATCCTGTGAGCGCTTCCCACGAAACCACAGTCAGTATGCCAAATGGTGAGCTTGCTAGTAGTCCGAGATCCTCCCATGAGCCAAAATCATGAATATGATGAACTTCCTCTATAGGGACTAAGTGTAGGTAAGCCACCACTTGGTGCTGCTGGATCGTTATTGCCTTCTTCTGTAAGTTTGCTAGCAGCACTTTCACCTCCCCATGCCCTGGTAGCAGTAACCCTGGAGCCACATGTGGTTCAAGCCACAAGTGCAGGTGAGGCATCATAAATTCTCCATAAAGCCCCTTAGGGACATCAGTTTCAAGCTCAGTCTCTATTATACTCTGGTGTCCAGATGGTAGGCTCAAAGCGTTTGTTGCCCAAAGCAGGATCCATTTGTAATCATATATTTGGTTGGAAAGGTCCTGGTCTGCCAGCCCAGTCATCAGTAACAAACAGGAATCACTCCGTCGCTGTATGCAAGATTGATCTGGCTGGAGTGGACTGGATCCGTTGGGATCCCACAAGTGGAAATATACATGGGAATCTGTTGGCCTAAATAGTAAGAGTTTCCTTTGCCATATTTATCACAACGCCAAATTTCCTCATAAAAGCCGCGCCAATTAACATATTGTAGTTGTTATTTGGCAAAACCACCACCGTAACAGACACCTGGACTGACCCAAATCGCAAGGGCAACGCGCTATATGCTCCTTCAGACACAGTGCTGTGCGTTCCCATGGTCCCATATATTACTCGATGGTCCACATCTGGTTTCAACATAAGTTTAGCCACCAACTTGGTGGAGACTATGTCCACCAGTGCTCCCGTGTCTATGATAGTGCGGATTTTTGTGTTTCAAATGAAAATGTTGCAGTAAGTACATTCTGAGTAAGAAGAACCATCAGTGTTTATTACTTGTATGTACAAGGGCTTTGTGTTACTTAAAAAGGAGGAAATGCCCTCGCCAATCTGAGGATACTCACTAGTGATTTTCTCCACCAGAATGGCTATGTTGACCCTACTAAAGAGGCGACGTTCATCAAAGGATCTGCGTTGCTGGAGCCAGTCTGTTCCAGTATTTGCCACGCATATAGTTTCTGCACATCTTGGCGGAGCTCAGCCTGATTGGGTGAACTCTTACTCTTGGAAGCAGAAGCAGGGGTATCCAACGAAAGCTTCTGGTATAATAAATCATCCAATTGAGATTCAACTTCTACCTGAAAAGACATTTGGGAATTGTTAGGGACAAGTGAATTGGGCTTAGTGGAGATAGAGCGTCCCATTTCTACTCCTCTTGAGCTTTTCCCTGCTCAATTTTCTCAGTTGGCATTACATACACTTGTGGTTTGGTAGGGCAATTGCCCGCATAATGCCCTCTTCGTCCACACTAGAAGCAAGTGTTCATAAAAGGTTCATGTATATAGTTTGTGGTGGACAGAACAGGTCAGAAGTTTCTGGTATGGTTCCAAGGTTGCGTACAAATTGGTGAAGCATACATGGGCTAAAAAGGGTCCACTGACTCGTATGAGGGACAAATATGTTCCAGCAGCTGATAACCCAGTTGTTGCAGTCTATATCCTGGAGGGGTTGGAGCGGGTACAGCAGAGATTTTCTGGACTACGTCAGGGGCGCTGATTGTGGCGGAGAGTTGACATAAGGTATTAATGATTCAAATAAGTCCAGTATCTCCATCCAACACATGAGACATAGCATTAGATAGTTCCCAATGTGGTTTGATGGCCGCCGTCATCACTATACCAACATCCTCAGTTGATAAAATGTTAGCTCCAAGTAGGACGTGTGCTTCCACCAAAAACTGCTCAGCGAATTCTAACAGGGTCTCATCTCAATAAAACTGTATATTCATAAGGTCAGCTTTCTGTTGGGCCATCTTGGTAGCACCCCCAAACAGCTGGATAACAATCACTTTGACTTGTTCATAGGATATAAAGCTATTTGGAAGATAGCAGGTAACTTGATCAGCGCTTTCCATGTCTAACGCAGACAGCAACAGTTTTGCTTTTTGTTGATCAGTAGCCCATTCCACAGCGAATTCTAAATGCTTAAAGTAACCTTGTAGGTTCCCACCACGACTGAAAGGATGTAATTTTTTGATATGAACGAATTCACTTTGCTCTAAGTTCCTGCTGCAAGGAGCAGGCAAATTGGTTTTGGAGTGACTATGGGAACCATCCCTTTGTGCGTTATCATATAGCCAGCTGGAGGGACTCAAATCCATCAAAAAGGACTCAGATGAAGTGGTGTCATGTGGGGGGTCCATCATACTGCCTGAGGGATATTCATTTGCTAATACATAGCATTCTTCCCCCAAATCGCCACTAACTGCACCATTCCCCCAGCTTCAGCACGCCTCACAAACTGTTCATTAATCAAATGCTCCGCTTTCACCAAATAGCATTTACACCATCCATCCTGAAATTCCTGTTGCAGCATTTCATAATGATGTTGCAACTCCTGGTGGAATTCCCTCTCAACATTCAGTTTTTGTTACATGGAATTTAATCATGAAAGAACTTCTTCAATTATGTTCTGCAGATGGGTTTGCTGCCAGCTAGCATTATACGCTTGTTGATTTGCATCATTTATTTGGTTAATGAGGGAGGCTTGTTCCTGTACCAATTCCTCATTGGCCCATTGAAGGGTATCAAGGCGCCCTTTCATGGCCGCATACTCTCTTGTCTCACCAATTGGAAGAGGGAAGGCTTGTAGGCGCTCAGCCTGACTGATAACTTCCAGTTGTGTAACCCAATGAATAAGTTGGAGATATTTGGGAGATGTTGACTAAAGGACAAGCGCATTATCAGCCACTTGCTGGGTACTCCATTTGATGCGAAGTTGGGTTAATTCAGCTGATAGCAAGCTGACTCGGTCTGCCACTTGCCATTCCATCAGGGTCATTTTTTCTTTGAGCTGGGCAATCTTGGCTTTGAGAGCTTCCACCCATTCAGTTAGCTCCATCATAAAGCGCTCAGTATTATTCCCCAATGTCATGACCTCCTAAATACATTCCGTCAAAAGGCCATGCTGCTCCAGCAGTTCTCTTATTACTTGAGGTAATTCTAAATTTAACTGTGGTACCAGAATGTCCAATCATCAGCGGACATCCCCAACACGATGATCCATTTGTGGCAACGCCCCTTGTACTTCCAAAAATGAATGATTGAGGCAGTTGAGCAGAATGTGAGTATTGTGCTGCTGTGCTTGCACAAACTGTAAAACATCTCCAATTTCAATATTATGGCGAGCCAGCATGCATAGTAGCTGGCAAATAGAAGGTTGCACGTAAGTGAATTGATATTCCTCAATTCTGTGGGTACTGAGGCGGTGAGCCAACCCTGATGTAGTCACATCCAGATAAGACATGTACAGAGCATAGCAATTTTCTTGGTCGCGTTGCTTATAGGATAAACTCAGGGCGTTTTCCCCAGTCTCATCTTTGTATAGGCAATATCCACGCAACAGCCACTCTATAATATTCCTCAGTTGTTGGGGAGTCACATTTGTGGAGCATCCTTGTTGGTTGGTCATCAGCTCAGGGCAATTTCCTAATTGCAGATTGATCATAGCTCATCATCTCCCATAATGGTCACAGTAAATAATGTTGGTTTGTGGTTAGGTGCCTCCCAGGTTTCCTCAGCATACCGCGCCTGGAATCTGATAAAATTATGTCAGAACAGATGATGACTCATCATTGTATTTTTATTGCTTGAAACGCTACAGTTGCCTAGTGGCCCCCTGTAGTGAGCACCACTGTTAGTTCTCAGCGTCTAAGATCATTTCTGCTGAGTCAGTTTGCATAGGGTATTAGCCACTGAGCAACTAAATAGGACAAAATGAGGATTGCCAACTTCTTAATAAAACTCAATAAATTATGTATGGAGCTATCACCCCTTACCTCGACCTTTATTTTAATATAAATTGCAGACTTATCTGCACTCACATATCACCCATAAAAAAGACTACTCCTTTAATCTTCCGTGTGACTCTTTATATCTCAGTTCCCAAGATGGATGCATCCTCAGCTTGGTAATCTTCTATTCTTTTTCCCTTTTTGAATTACTCTCATTCATATTGAATCTCAGCATAAATCCTCTTGATTCGCCAAATGGTTATCATTTTTGCTCAATTATAATTCATATATACTTTTTTGTAAATCTTGAGACTAATCTCAATCCCCTTTGATCCGCCGATATGGGTAGCTTATCATTCAGTCATATCAACTTCCCAACAATGCCTCATCAAATTTTGACCTATTTGCATATAAGCTATGTTGAAAGGCTTATATATCATAGGGATCAACTATGCTTATTGACATAAGTGCTCCATAAGCTTCCTTATGGAATTTGTCATGGACATGGCAGATAAAATTGAGACTGGATTGCCAGTTGGGGTATGTGAGCACCCAGAAGACAAACCAGAATGCCAAGCGCATTGCCATCTGAGCAACTTGATAAATGGGAGGGAGGGAAGCAAACAGAGGATGTCAGCTGGTGGCCGCTTTAACCATCAACCTGCCAAGCAACCAAATAATGGCCCTTGAGGGCCTGAGGATAAGGAATGGGGGACTCATCAGGTACAACATTGGGCCAGGATTCACTGCGGGACTGCTAGTGATAGATTGGGTGGTGAGGTCACAATACCTCACCTAACAGGGACATATTATCCTACTTCATTGGCGCATCTTTCCGCCAAAGAGCACTGGAAATTGAGGTATCCCCAATAGGTCACACATGCAATATCCCCAAACAAAAAAGGTGGGAAGAAGAGTGGTAATTACGCCCAATAGGGCCCAGTTGTGACACAACCTGATAAACATGGTTTAGGGTTGCTGAGGCAGAAAATTATGGAAAATTTACTAAAAGTAAATTTTTGGTTAGGAATTGGTAGTTTATTATAAAAAAAGATAAATAATTATCTGACAACCATATTATTGAGGGCCAGTTGCCTTTAGGCCTAGGGGCTTGGGGAATAGGTGGGAATGCATAATTGAAGGAGTTACAAACCCAACTGATTTTGGCAAAATGAACTCTCACTTTCTTGATGCTGAATCAACCTTCTGCTGGCCATCTAACTCTCGCTTGAGTTTAGCCACTAAACATTTTCTCCCACCTTAATTTTTTTGGCTTGGCGTTGCTTCATTTAGCAGGTGACTGAAAGCTCTCAAGGCCAGGGCACATGGCCCTGTCCCACTGGGTATCAAATGGATTTACCACATTCAAACTAATTGGGTTTGATCCCCCAAATTATTTAGATCTTTCGACATATCAGTGCAACCCAAAATCACCGTTAAAGTTGGTCCCCAAATTTTTTTTGATTCTTTACTCCTTTGATGGACCCCAACTTAGTGTGGGGTGACGTTCTCACCATTACCCTTTGGCTGGCATCCTCTTTCCACCATGAACTCAACACATACTTTCCTAATTTGCTTAAGAAGCTCGTTCATGGATAAATAGGGTGGGAAAGGTGGGATCCTCAAAGGGTAGGTTATCACCCACCATTCATTATCACATGAGTGAGATCACCCTGGGTGATGAATGTACAGCCGCTTTTTTCAGACCCTTTTTTGTGCAAAATAGAAATCCTCACGGTCAAGGTGTAGGGGAAACCCCCCAGACTTACATTATCAAATCTTCTTTGAAGAGGGGGAGCACCACCACTGTGGAACTGGGCCAGGGTGATGTTTTTGTGGGCTTTTGGGAGCTTGATTGCCATCAGCAAGTTGATCTTATGGTAGGACTAGGAGCATCATGGTGGGAGGCGTGGAAGGCTCCAACCAGCTTGGAACAATTGGCGCAGTTTCAAGCACTGATTCAACTGTTTTTCTATTCTTGAAAACTTTCCAAGCCACCAGATATTAAGCTGAATAGTATGACCTCTGGGAAGCCAAGGTGGCGTTGACCTTGGCCTCCTCCAACCCTTTGATCATGATCAGCTCAGGTTACAATGGAATCGCCTTAAATGGGGACAACTGTGACACGTGAAACACAGGCTGTTGCTTCCAAAAGCCTGAGTCTTTAGGCGAAACGCCCCTTTGCCCAGGTCGACCTCCATCAGATGTGGCCCAGATCATTTGATTATGAATTTGAAGGAAGGCACCTGCATATGAAAGTGGCGCATATCCAGCATGACTTGTGACCCCCCATAATATTGTGCGCTGTGAAATGTTTCCAGTCTGTGAAACGCTTATAATCACTGATAGCCTTGGTTAAGTGTTCCTGAACCAGAGACTGGGTGCTGCAAATATGGTAAGCATTTTAAGCTGCATCAGTACCTCAGGACAAAGTAACATGACCACTTAGAATGAGAGGCTGTACCCCAGTGTTGCCTCATAGGGTAGAACCCTGTTAAAACATTTGTTCTGTTGTTATACGCAAACTGAGCAAGTGGAAGGTTGTCTTCCCAGGTGTCCTAAGCAGCTGTGGTGTAACGCCAGAGGTACTGCTTAAGAAATTGATTTATCTGCTCCGTTTGGCTTATTTGACTTAGATGGTACACAGTTGAATGACATGGCATAATTTTAAAAATTGCGAGGAGTTTTTTTCAGAATTGCGCCATAAAATGAGACTTATGGTCATTTACAATTTCTTGCGGAAACCCAAACATTGATAATACGTGGTGCATGAAGAGCTTGGCCATCTCCTCAGAGGTAATGGCAGAGAACAGGGAATGAAAAGGGAGAATTTGGTGAAACAATATAATACCACCATAACAGTGATAAACCCATCAGAGTTAGGAAGCTCAACAATAAAGTTGACGGACAATGAAGTCCACGGACTCTCTGCCTACTTCAGGGGGTGAAGAAGCCCATTTTTACCTGACCAGTCCAACTTGGCTCATGCACACATTACGCAATTTGCGATCCATGCTGGAATATCCTTGGACAGACCTATCAATTGTACATCCATTTAACTATTTTGAGAAGATTTTGTTGCCTGGGTGCCTCACTGCAGGTGAGTCATGATGCATCTGTATAACTTTGTTGTAGAGGAGGTGCGGCATCCAAAAGCGCAACAAGAACTTAATGTGCTCCTCCTCAAGAAATAAAGGTCAGTTGGTGCATAGGAAGTGCAAACTGATCCAATAACTCCAGAACCTCCACACAAGCCATCTGGGCTATCGAAACCCTTAAAATCAGAGGCGCTTCAGGACCCAAATCTGCCACCAAAATTATGAGAGGGGCTATAGCTAAGATTTGGGCTGGAGGGATAACTAGAATTGGCTCTTGATCATCCGCATCCACCAGACATAGCGCAGGATTGTGACTCATAAAGTCAGGGAGCACATTTAATGCTCACTTCACAAATTTGTAATTACAAAGTGAATCTATAAAGGTCATGATACGTCCATGCTTGATGTTCACCAGCTTTTATTACTTACAAAAGTATAAGAGGGCTTGGTGATCCGTCTGCACAGTTACCTCATTTTGAGAGCCTTGAAGAAGGTACCACCAGTGGGTAAAATCCTACACAACAGTGGCTAAATCCTTATTATAAATGGCCCAGGTTTATCTGGAAGAGGCAAAATTGTGGGAAAAATAAGACACTGGGTGTTCCAGCCCATCATGCTCCTGCAGCAGAACTGCTCCCAATGCAGCGGATGAGGCCTCACATGATACAACAAATGGCTTGGTGGGGTCAGCATGCATAAGAGCCAGGGGAGACAAAAACATCTGCTTGATGGCCTCAAACGCTTGCTGGCACTCCTCTGTTCAGTAAAAAAAGCATATTTTTCCTCGTTATGGGATGCAGTGGCACGGCAAGCTGTGAAAGGGCAGGGGAGAATTTTGAGAAATATGATGGTACCCAGTAAGCTCTACAAATGCTTCTGGATTGCGTGGGTAGGCCATTTGAGGATAGCTTTAAGCTTGCTAGGGTATGGTGTAGCCATCTTTCAGGACTATATTACTCAATAAGATAGTCTTGTTCATGGAAGAACTTGCATCTCAATGGCTTGAAATAAAGTCCTGCCTTGTGCAGAGCGGCCAGCACCGCCTCCAGGTCTTTCTTGTGCTCTTCAGGCGTGGGGAATGGATAAGATATTGATGATATATGCCGTCACATAGGTGAACCTAAGGTATCCCAGCACAACATCAATCATCCACTGGAACATGGCTGGGAGCGTTTTCCAGGCCAAATAGCATCACTTAGAACTGGAATATGCCTCTCCTAGTCTGAATGGCGGTAAGTTATTCCTGGCCCTTGCCTACTCAAATTTGGGTAAAGACATTTGTAAGGTTGAGTTTAGAAAACAACCAGGATTTTGCAATTGCCTGGATGATCATCTTTTCAAGAGGGAGGGGATAGGGCTCGTGTACCATGATATTATTCAGATGACTGTAGTTAACGCAGGGACACAGCGTTTCACTAGTCTTGAGCAAAAACAATAGGTGAGGTATTAGGGGACATTACAAAAATACCCATTCCTTCTTGAGCATATCGTCCAACCATAATTCCAAAGTCTTGTCCTCCCCCACATTGTAAGGATACAACAGACAGTTGATATTGATCATGGCTATTGTCAAGCAGAACACTAAATTGTATTTGGAGTGTGGCAGCAGACAAATAACTTTTCCAAATTAAATATATACCGTTATGACACCAACTCTGGGAGAAAATCAGAGGGGAAGCCCATGGTAGAAGTGAGCGTAGTAATAGAGCTACAGTCCCCTGCCATAGTAAGAGTATCAATAAGGGGAAACTAGCCACCCACCTGAGTATTTACAAAAGTCATCATCTTTTAAGTCTAAATAAATCTTCACCTGCTGACGCCACCAGTCTACCCCCAGAATAAAGGGAATAGCATATTGAGAACCACCATAAATTGATCATATAAACTGATATGATGCACTGAGTAGGCACAGGCCATCTCACATTAAAGGATGACATTAGAGTATAGGACGCTCCCAGCACCAACGCCCCTACATCCAAGTCCAACTCAAACTGCTGTACAAGCTTCAAACTTATGAAGTTTCCCACCGTTCCCATGTCAACCAAGGCCTCAAATGACACTTGGTGTGCACCCATCCGGATTTTTAATGATAACAAGAAATATAAAAATATTGTTCATTGGCAAGGGACCACAAAACTGCAAGTTGGGTGGTAATAATCACTGGGTCAGGCAAGGAAACTGGTTCATTAAGGAGTTGGAACCCAGAATGGGTAACTGTTTCACATTTCCTTGTAATGTGTGTCTCTCAACTGGGGAACCAATGAATTGACAACCATTTGCTCAGTTGCGGGAGGATTCTGTCCTCTGAGAGCAAAGTGGTCTCAGAACCACCATTTGGGATGGG